>LNAC01000416.1:0-53844 GCA_002007465.1 Ailurus styani | reverse complement strand
GGGGAGCGCGCGGCGCGGTGCGCCCGCCGCCTGGCGCACAGTAGGGCCCCTGGCCGCGGGGATTGCCTTGGCGCGCGCCCGCTCGGCCCGGCCTCGCTTGTTCGTCCCAGCCACCGCTGGGAGGCGGCCCAGAAATGGTCCCATTTTACAGAGCCGGCACCCGGACGGAGCTCAGAAAGGTGCCCACGGTCACGTCGGGAACGGTCCGAGGCGCGGGATTCCGGAGGCCGCCTTCCGCCTCCACGGCAGTGTGCCTCAGCCTTCGCCCCGCAAGATTTTTTTTCCAAGCTGTTATTTTTAATGACATTCTTTAAAAAGAAATTAAATCCTATTTAGGATCGCCTGGTTTTTAGCTGAGGGCCCAAGGACGCTGCGCACTTTCAGCGCCCCCCTTTTGCATTTGTACTTCACACCGGTGCTCACTGGTCCCTTAAGGTGACAGAGTTTTAGTTTTAATCATTAAAAGCATTTCTTAAACTCATTAACAGAATTTCTTGAATTCTCGAACGGTGTTTCCTCCTCTGAGGGATACGGACACACGGGGTGGGGGTGGGGGGACGCGGGGCGTGGGAATCTCAAGTTCTCACGTCGGAGAAGCGGTTTGGGGCATGCTGCCTCCTAAATGTACTGAGGAGTCTGCGGGCCGTTGCTTTTGCTGCCGCGCTCTCCGTAACGACAGGTCCAGAGGTGTTCACAGACGCCCAGCCAGAAAGCCTCTGGTCTGCTGGACTTGGGGCCATACCTTCTTTCCCTTCTTCCCACCGTATTTACTGAGCATCCAATTCTCGGCCTTGTCCTCCTTGAGGAAGCAAAGATGAGTAACGTTCCTGATTTCAAGAAGCTTATTGATTGCTTGTCCAGAATGCCCTCTAGTCCTTTCACATCTTAATGTGTTGGGGGCGCTTAGTTCTTTTCCCTTAAGGGCAGAAGTTTATTTTTGAAGTACAATTTTGTGAGCATGAGTATCACTTCCAAAAAGGTTCAGAGCCAAAGTCAACAGATTCATGTCCTTCCACTTGTCTCCTCAAACAGGAAGCGCTACAGTTCTGTAGGGACTCAAGAACATTTGTTGACCATAACCCCCCCCCCATTTCTTTGCCTGTCGTATGGGAAAGTCAGGTTGTCGGGCTTAACGTTCTACACTAAAGCATAGAAGCGCTGCATGCATCCTTCTTGATCATTCCAGAGTTCCGAGCTGGCTTCAAATGTATAAGGCAATATTTGTCAATTTATTGACAGAGTTGTACCACCATCACCATTTCAAAAGATTAGCAGCCATTCCCTCTACCCCTATGTAACCACTAATCCACTAATTCCACTCTATAGATTAACCTATTTTGTATTTATCATATAAATGAAATCATACAATAAGGTCTTCGGTGACATGCTTCTTTGAACTTAGCATAATGTTTTGAGGCTCATCTATGTGGTATCCTATCAGTATTTCTTTTTTATGGTCAGATAATATTTCATTGTATGGATATATTATATTTTGTTATTCATCCACCATTGATGAACATTTGGGTTGTTTCTGTTTTTCGACTATTAGGAATAATGCTGCTACGAACAGTCACATCAAGGTTTTGAGTAGACATGTTTTTAATTTCTCTTGGGTATGTATCCAGGAGCAGAATTGCTGGATCAAATGATAACTCTATGTTTAATTTTTTAAGGAACTGCCAGCCTGTTTTCCAAGGTGGCTGCACCATTCTACATTCCTGTCAGCCATGTATGGAGGTTCCAATTTCTCCACATTCTTGTCCACATTTGTTATTGTCTCTTTTTTATTTTAGCCAACTTGATGTGGGTGAAGTGATACCTCATTCTGGTTTTGATTTGTAGTTCCCTAGTGACTCATTATACAAGCATCTTTTCATGTGCTTATTGGCTATTTGTGCATACTCCTTGAAGAAAAGTCTATTAAAATCCTTTGCTCATCTTTAAATTGGGTTATTTATATTTTTATTGTTAATTTATAAGATTTGTTTACATATTCTGTATACAAGTTCTTTATCAGATATATAATTAAAAATATTTCCTTCCATCCAGTAAGTTCTTTTTACTTTCTTCTTGGCATCATTTAAAACAGAAGAATTTTTAATTTTAATGAAATCCAATTACCTATTTTTCTTCTTGTGTCACAACAACTCCTAATCCAAAGTGATAAAAATTTATTCCCCAATTCTAAGAGTTTTATAGTTTTAGCTCTTACGTTTAGGTCCGCGATTTATTTTGAGTTAAATTTCATCCATGGTGTGAGGTAGGGCAAATCTGCTTTTGATTGGGGAAATTCCCATAATTAACGTCACTGACCAAAGAGAATCCCAACAGACTACACTCAGCACTGGTGCAACATTTTAGAGTTGAATACTAGAATATGAATACTTTCTAAACATCCTTCTAGATTAAAAAAAAAATATGTGATTTTTGGAAGTGGCCTATAGCTAGGAAAGCCTAAAAATGTAATAAGTTATGTAAATATAAATAATATAAATCTGTTTTATAAACTACTGGTCTTGATTCACTGGTTATTAAATCAATTCAGTGGGTTATAACCTATATATGTTTTTTAAATATTTTATTTTATTATTTGACACAGAGAGATCACAAGTAGGTGGAGAGGCAGGCAGAGAGAGAGGAGGAAGCTCCTCAGCAAGGAGCCTGATGTGGGCCTCCATCCCAGGACCCTGAGACCATGACCTGAGTGGAAGGCAGAGACTTTAACCCACTGAGCCACCCAGGCGCCCCAAACCAATATATTTTTTAAAGTCCAATAAAAGAGAACAGAAAAGAACAGAAACTATCAGAATATACTTTCTAAATTTAAAAAAGTGTACCTTCATAACTTTTATGTTATGTATATGTGTGTTTATGGGTACCTGGAATTGGTGTAAAACATTGTTTATTATGGTTGGCCATAGTTTCAAAAATTAGAAAAACACTGTGTAAGCTACAGTTGTAGATTTCTTTCATTCCATAAATATTTATTGAGTGCTTATTTTGTGCCAGGCCCTCTGCTAAGTGCTGGGGATAAAACGATAAACAGCACATAGTCTCCACCCTACAACAGCATGCATACACAGTCCAATCCATATTGTAGTTTATAGAGATAAAAGATTGTACCTTGGGGTGCCTGGGTGGCTCAGTGGGTTAAGCCTCTGCCTTCGGCTCGGGTCGTGATCTCGGGGTCCTGGGACTGAGCCCCGCATCGGGCTCTTTGCTCAGCAGGGAACCTGCAAGGGAAAAAAAAAAAAAGATTGTACCTTGGTTCAGTTTTTCCCAACCACAAGGACACTTTCCAACTATTGATGTTTGGTCCTGTGGCACTTATTTTTTTGCAATTAGTGTTCAGCTGTTTACCTCATTCAAGATTTGCAAACATATTTGCTTTTCTTCCAACTAGGGAAACTTTGTTCCCAGGTTCATAATTGCATACTATGTTTATTATATTGGGAAGGAAGTACAAATCTAGTAGTGGGAGGTGACCATAACTAAATTGATTGGCATTTTCCTCCAAATAAAACTAGCTCAAGTGAGAGGACTCAGGTTTTTATTTTGGTCTTTTTTTTTTTTTTTTTTGAGAACACAGGTATTTTTAACTACTGTTATATTATTTCTTAAGGAAGAAATATTAAATAATGACAAAATTTAAAAAATAATGACAACATTTTTATGTTTCAAGGGTTTGGCAAAACAGAGTGTTGGCATTAACAGTGATATTTAACTATTTTGGATATTAGGCTTAGGAAAATTAATGTGCTCTGTTTCCAATCATCCAATTGAGTCACTTATTCATGGCAGCTGTGTACAATCACGACTCTGACATTTGCTCCTTCTTTTTATCGGAGACACCACTTGTCATATCTAAATACCATACATTCCCAAGAGATTTAGAAGATCTTAATTTAAAATTTAAAAAATTATAACCAGTTCAACATGCCGGACAGGTTACACATATGCGCGTGTGCACGCGCACGCACGCACACACACACACACACACACACACACTCCCACAAATACAGCAACTTTTTGAATGACTCTATTATGTTCCCATACATGGTTTTTATTTTTATTTATTTATTTTTTAAAAGATTTTATTTATTTTATTTGACACAGAGAGAGAGATTACAAGTAGGCAGAGAGACAGGGAGACGAGGAAGCAGGCTCCCTGCTGAGCAGAGAGCCCGACGCGGGCCTCCATCCCAGGACGCTGAGATCATGACCTGAGCCCCCATTTCAGGCTTTAACCCACTGAGCCATCCAGGCGCCCTCCCAAACATGGTTTTTAGAACTTATAAAATTTTACCTGCAATCTCCCAATTTTACTTTGACTTCGATTAAGGTCGTTTTCTCTTCCTCTCCCTATTTTGTCACCTCTTATCTTGCCCTTCACTAAATGACTTGCCCATTTGTTGCAAGATCTTAAGTACTACAGAAGGGCTTGTAGCCCATTTCTTCTGACCCAAGGTGATCGATCTTTTCATTATACCTCTCTGCATAAGTCAGCTTTCTATTTCTGAGTGGTTGTCTATGAATAAAAAAATTTCTGGGACATTTTAATACAAGTATTAATCTTGATTATAGACAAATGATTAGGTTACAATATATGCAGCTATGTGTCGATTCAAATTAAAAACCATAAAAGAATATAGCCAAATTAGTATTTTGTTTAGTACCCAAAATTTTAAAAGATAATCTGAAGAATTGAAAGAAATAATTTTTTTTTAAAGATTTTATTTATTTATTTCACAGCGGGAGAGAGATCACAAGGAGGCAGAGAGGCAGGCAGAGAGAGAGAGGGGGAAGCAGGCTCCCCGCCAAGCAGAGAGCCCGATGCGGGCCTCGATCCCAGGACCCTGAGATCATGACCTGGGCCGAAAGCAGAGGCTTTAACCCACTGAGCCACCCAGGCGCCCCGAAACAAATAATTTTTAAAAAAGATTTTATTTATTTATTTGACAGAGAGAGAGATCACAAGTAGGCAGAGAGGCAGGCAGAGAGAGAGGAGGAAGCAGGCTCCCTGCTGAGCAGGCAGCCCCATGCGGGGGCTCAATCCCAGGACGCTGAGATCATGACCTGAGCCGAAGGCAGAGGCTTTAACCCACTGAGCCACCCAGGCACCCCGAAAGAAATAATTTTAAAGCCATTTCTTCAAGAGTACTGTTTTCTTTCCTAATGAATGAAATAACTCTCTGTTTTTCTGTTACTCACCTGTTTTTTTTAAAATATTTTATTTTTTATAATTTTAAACATCTTATGAACTTAAGATATTTAATTCCAAGGAAATTCCATTTGGTAATTTTGATAGTTCTGAATGAGACTACTCAAATTTTAAGGTTTTAATGGTTTGAAAACATCTTTTAAAGGTTCAGAAACACTTTGATTTTCAGGGAATAAAAAAGAGAGTTTTGCCCTGCTTTGCCAACTTTTCTCTACTCTTTCTCCTAAAAATTGACCTACTTTGCATATTGGCTTCTAAGTATTGGCTTCTGAGTATCAGGAGATAGGAAGTAGAGTGAGTAGATATTAGGGAGAAGAGAACTTCTGGTCACCCTGGAATGACAGAGTTTTTAGAATGAGAAAGTTGTCCTATTTTCCATTCATCTTTTCCTTTGAAGAGCATGAAGTAAGTAGTGGTAGAATGGAAAGAGCCTCGACTTTTATCTCTGTTCATTGTGACCTTAGGCAGGAGACTTGCTCTCTCTGAAACTGTTTCCCTGTCTATAAAATGGAAATATGATATATTCCCACAATCTCATCAATGAGATGACATGAGAAATTGCCATGTCAGGCTCCATGTAGGAACCTAGTGTTGTCTATCAACTGGGTGAAAGCACTGAGAATGTTCTTTCTGATAATACCTGATTAATATATTAAAGTTTGAATGCTAAATTGTATTTTCTTTTCTTTTTATTTCTTTTTTAAAGATTTTATTTATTTAGGGGTGCCTGGGTGGCTCAGTCAGTTAAGCGTCTGCCTTAAGCTCAGGTCATGATCTCAGGGTCCTGGGATTGAGCTCCACGTTGGGCTCCCTGCTTCCAGGGAAACTGCTTCTCCCTCTCCTCCCTGCTCATGTTCTCTCTCTCACACACACACACATAAATAAATAGAGAGAGAGAGAGAGAGAGAGAGCACGCACAAGCAGGGGGAGGGGGAGAGGGAGAAGCAGACTCCCCTGTTGAGCAGGGAGCCCGATATGGGGTCCCATCCCAGGACTGGGGGATCATGACCTGAGCTGAAGGCAGTTGCTTAATCGACTGAGCCACCCAGGCACCCCTAAATTGTATTTTCAGTACATTTTTTGGAAAATACTTTTTGGAGTACTTTTTCCTATATGTAGCTTATTTAGTCACCAGTCTACATGGACACTCTGCTCTCTTCCTTTCTTGCATGTACAGTGTCACTAGTATAATGAAGAGATTTAAAAATAACTATGAACTTCAGATTTCTGTAGGAGAATGGTTTTCTCAGGACACCTGTGTGATATTATAGGTCCCCGGCTTTGTCATATAAAGCTAAAGAGTAAACACTTGTTATGATGGAAAAGATTAGACATAATACAAAAGTGGACAGAATAAGAAATGAACCCCTTGTACTCATAATCTGGCATCAGTTTATGGCCAATATCATTTCTTCTGTACCCTCACTCACCTCCCTCTGTTCTAATATAATTCTGAAGCAAAGTCCCCAAATATGTTTCATCATAAAACTTTCAAACTGTTCTAAAACGTTGTTCTTAAGTCTTTTATATAAAAGTTGATTCAAATGATTTACCCTGGGAGCTTTTTGGTTTATCAGAAAAGTTTCTCTACTGAACTTTTTCCAGCTGTATTACTGGTAAGTTGTAAAATGTGTTTATTGCTGAGAGAACCATTGTCTGTGTGCTACAAAGTTCCAGAGGACCCAAGAACATAAATATGTTCAGGCTGAGAAATGGGCAAGTAACTTGGGAAAGACAGTTATGATAGTTTCAGTTGCTAATAACAACAAAAACACCAACACAAAATAAAAAACAAAAGCAAAACAACCCTTGTGTACCTGTGCCAAGAACAGATTTCAGCAGACTGGTTCCCTAAGCTTTGGGGTGGCTGGGTGGGGCCTGGGTTGGCAGAGTTCAGGGGGGGATGGTCACTTTCAGCCATTGGCAGCCCACTTCTTTTCCGTTCCTCTTCCCTTATGTGAACCATACAAATGAGTATTGTGTGCTAAAGGTTAGGAAGAACGGCAAGACCCTAATCTTCCCTTCTGGAAGACCTCCCTGGGAGTAATGGTGTTCCTCCGAGCTTCTGCTTATTCCTCTGTGTATACAGAGTTCAGTCTAATACCTGTTGTATTTTGGTATAAATTGTTGGTGATGTGTCCATCTTCTCCTACTAAGATGCAAGTACCTTGACATGGAAACTGTGGTTTATTGATTTTTTTTTTATGCCAAGGACCTCCTGCACTAAATGCCTGAAATCAAGTAAGTGGGCTATCGATGTCTGTTAAATGATTGATTGCTGGCTGTTTAATTTGCAAACCCATGCCTACTATTAAGTAAATAATGCAAATGTCACCTCTTCAAGAGGTCTTCCATCACTGTTAATCTTTATTCTCTTAGCAGTTTTCTTTTTCCTCATACTACCTGAAGTTATGTTCTTAAACTTTTGTTCATTGTTTGTCTCCCCACACTAAAATGTAAACTCCATGAGGGCAGGGATTTTTGTAAAACAATTATTTTAAAGGGGTTTTTTTTTGGTATTTTTTTTTTAATTTATTTGACAGAGAGAGAGAGATCACAAGTAGGTAGAGAGGCAGGCAGAGAGAGAGGAGGAAGCAGGTTCCCTGCTGAGCAGGCAGCCCCATGTGGGGGCTCAATCCCAGGACCCTGAGATCATGACCTGAGCCGAAGACAGAAGCTTTAACCCACTGAGCCACCCAGGCGCCCTAAAACAATTATTTTAGAGCAGCTTTAGATTCACAGCAATATTAAGGGTAAGATATAGAGATTTCCCATTTACCTCTTAAGGAAGGGTTTTTTTATTCACTGTTGTAGCCCTAGCTCATAGTATGCCTAACATGACAAGTGGTAGGGCCTCAATAAAACTTTGTTATTGTAATAGTAATAATGTGATAGACTCAATTACCTTTAGAAGTTGTATTTTCATCATTCAGGTCCTACAAAATTGATTACTATGTAAATCGCCGGCTCTGCTACTCATTTTAGCCTTACTTAGGTAGCCATTGGCTTTTCTGTTTTTGTGAACATAATTTTGTTTTGAACTTTTGAACCCATGTGGCAACTTTGCTTTTGACACTGCGAGCAGCTACTGTTGATACACAATTTCTGTTTTGAGCAGAGTCTGAGGACCGATGGGGAAGTTTGACCCTGGGGCTCCAGAGCTGTGCTTCCTATGAGAGTTTTTTAGATATTCTCTTCCCACTGTGATTTTTCAGTAATTTAATTTCCTTTTTCCCCTTGCCTAGACGAAGCTTTCCAGCACCTGCATTGCCTATTCATACATCTAGGACATGACATTTGGGAGTGACACCTGTCTGGAGGGGACAGTCTGGCTCAGGATAGACTTTCCTTCTGTTTTGCATTTCTACTTCAATTTAAATGTTTGAGTAACTGGTCGGTTGGTCATGCATTGCATGTACAGTTGTCCTTTTTAACAACATGGGGCCTAGGGGTCTCCTGTGCAGTTGAAAATCTGCTTATAGCAGTGACTCCGCCAAGCCTTACCGATCACATCAATAGTCAATGAACACATATTTTGTATGTTTTATGTATTACACACTGTATTCTTACAATAAAATAAGCTAGAGAATGAAAATGTTACTAAGAAAATCATAAGAGAAAATATATTTACAGTTACTGTACTGTATTTATTAAAAAAACTGTACAGTTCAAGGGTCAGCTGTATATGTTTAGAAACTTTTGTACACTCTTGGGAGGAGGTGGGGGAGGGGGTTAAGGCAACCATGTGCTTTACTGAAGAGTGATACTTTGTTGCCTTTAATATCTTTGCAGCCTCTCTTCCTACCACCATAACATGGATACATGGATATTTTTTCCTCCCTAAAGTATTTTTCTGTTTTAAATGTCCTGGAATTATCCATTGATTCTTTCAGTAAAACTTTAGTAATTCAGTATAATCCTATAGTATCTCCAGACATTCAAAAACATATTTCAATATATCATATTACATACTTAAAGCATGTAATGTCATATGAAACAAAACATTTATAAACCGTAAGATTAATAATAATCATAACATATGGGCAAAGCCAACCTGACCACACAGTGAAAAGATATTTACATCCAAGTGGAAAAATAAAAGCAAAATAGAAAAAAAATCACAGCCTTGAACTTTTATGTAAACAATGACTTCTTTCCTTTTCTAATTACTTTAAAAATTACAGAAGTCATATAAGCTTTTTGTAAAAAGTCAAGCCACTTGAATACCAACGCTCATAACAGTGTAACTCATAGGAAACCAAAAATGTGCAAACCATCCAAATGTCCAGCAACCAATGAATAGGTAAACAGAAGGTAATGCATATATACAGTGGAATATTATTCAGAAGTACAAATGAATGAGGTGCTGATGCATGCTATGAAATATATGAGCCTCAAAAAAACTATGCTGAGTGAAAGAAGTCAGTCATAAAAGATTTTATATCATATAATTCCATTTATATGAAATGTTCAGGATAGGCGAATCCATAGTGACACAAAGTAGATTAGAAGGGAGAGGAGAAAATGAAGCAGTGGGTGTTATACACAACTAATGAATCATTGAACACTAAATAAAAAATGAATGATGTACTATATGTTGGCTACTGAACATAAAAAAAAGAATAATTGTTAATGGGTATAGTTTCTTTTGGGGGGTGACAAAATGTCCTGGGTAGACAATGGTGATTGTTGCATGACTTTACTAAATATATATTATTCCACTGAATTGTTCATTTAAAAGGCTGAATTTTATGATATGTGAATTATATTTCCATTTTAAAAATGTTGAGAAAAAATATTTATATCCTCCTTTACTGAATAAGAATATTGTATTTTTACTTTTCTCCTCTTCACCCACCTGCCTTGTGATATCACTGTTAGTCCTAGGCTACAGCAGATTGTTGTAACTATGCCCAGAGAGACCAGCCTATATGGACAAAAAGGGTCTAAAATCCTAGCTGTGCACTCATTCTACCTAAAAGAAGGGGTGACTTTTTTAAAGGGGTGAGCGGCAGAGGATGAGGGAAGGACAGAGAATCTTAAGCAAGCCCTATGCCCAGCAAAGAGCCTGATGCCAGGCTCAATCTCACGACCCTGAGATCATGACCTGAGTCAAAATCAAGAGTCAGTTGCTTAACTGACTGAGCTACCCACCAGCCCCAAAGGTGAGGGACTTTTTCTAATCCACACAGAAGTGCTTTAGGAACTAGCAATGGCCTTAAATATTTTAGTGGGTTTTAGGGTAGTGAAGGTTGGTAAATATACATATTTAGTCTACTACATTGGATTAAAAGTCAAACACTTCATTTCACTATAATACTATAATGGATTTACTATCATGAATTATTTTCCAGAATGGATCACCCTTTGGCCCTTTCTTCACAAGTTGGGTTGAAAATTATGTGATTAATCTCAAAAAGCACATTTCTAGTTTGAATGTGTGTAATAGAGTCCCTTTACACTGGTTTTTTGTTGTTGTTGTTTAAAAAAGATTCAGTGTATTGTTCAACTTTACATTATAATCCTCCAATAGTTTTTATATTTTATATCACTAAAGTATCACCACAACCAAGAGAATTTCCTGATACTTACTTGTTCTAACAATGCAACTTTCCTGACAGCATTCTTGTAGATTTCAAAAGAGCTCAAATAATAGTATTTTGGACACTAAATTTAACCAGTGAATCAATGCACATTTATTGAATTGCTATTGAAAATAACACTCTAGGGCGCCTGGGTGGCTCAGTGGGTTAAAGCCTCTGCTTTCAGCTCAGGTCATGATCTCAGGGTCCTGGGATCGAGGCCCGCATCGGGCTCTCTGCTCAGCAGGGAGCCTGCTTCCCCCTCTCTCTCTGCCTGCCTCTCTGCCCCCTTGTGATCTCTCTCCCGCTGTGAAATAAATAAATAAATAATCTTTATTAAAAAAAAAAAAAGAAAAAAGAAAATAACACTCTATTCCAAACAGGAAGAACCCCCAAATCATGGTACTTTACATACAAAGTGCTTATATGCTTGGTGCGTAGTAGGTACTCAACAAATATTTGGAAATGAATTAATGGATCAAGTGCAATTTTGTTTCTTTATGATACTTAAGAATTAGATACTGGCTAATAGCCATAGATTTAATAGGTCCTTATTTCCATTTTCAGAGAAAAAAGGGAAATTTTCTGATACAAACAATGTGATATAATTAGTGATTCCTTCTAAGTAAGAGAAGTTCCAGAATTCTGGCAAGTTAACAATCGTTTTAGTGCTTAGTATTTGCAGTGTTTTAAGCTGCAAATTTTCATCAGTGATTTTTTTTTTTTGGCTACTTTTCCTGTTTATTTGTTTATAAAGGAAGTATTTACTGTTGAGTTTCAGGATTACTCAAAAGAGTTTCTCTATATAAATCAATAATCAGTGGTTCTCAAACCTGGCTGCACATCAAACACTTAGTGTTTTGTTTTTGGTTTTGTTTGTGTGCTCATTTCTAATCCTAGAAAGGTAGAATCCAGGATTCCTAGACTAATCAGAGCCACATGGTTGAACTCATGAATCTTTGATTTAAGAAACAACCTAGATGATAGGTAGGGCAGCTGGCTGACTCTTGATTTCGGCTCAGGTATGATCTCAGAGTCCATGAGATCGAACCCAGCATCAAGCTCCATGTTGGGCGTGGAGCCTGCTTGCAATTCTCTCTCTCCCTCTGCCCCTCCCCAACACTTTCTCTCTCTCTCTCTAAAAAAGAAAGAAGGAAAGAAAGAAAGAGAAAGAAAGGAAGGAAGGAAGGAAGGAAGGAAGGAAAGAAAGAAGGAAGGAAGGAAAAAGCCTCCTAGATATTTTAAGTTTTATTCTTAACCACTCAAATTCTTCATGAACAATTTTTTTTTCTTACAAAAAAATGGAAGAGTTCAAATAATGCCAAATTCTCATCCTGGTTCCCAATCATGGCTCCCTCTCTCCTTTCCTGACTTGGGGGAACTTTTTGTGCACAACTGAAAAATTTTGTTAAAATTCAAAATACAAGGCCAGATTTTTAATGTTGTTCTTTATCATATGAATTAGAGAGTACAAGTCCCAATAAAGAGAGGGAAGAACTGCCTTTTCAAGTATTTAAAGGCCATCAATTTAAGATGATATCTTACCAAAAGAATCTCTTCCTTCTCACGGAAAAAAAAAAAGTTTAATTCCAATTACTCTTAGTAAGAAATGTGAGCCATGGAAATAGTAAACATATTCAGTATGTGGGGAAAACAGTTGGTATTCAGTAAACACCAAGTAATTTATTGGCTTGGCAAGTCTCCCGTGAACTCTAGTGTATAGTTAACTCTTCCTTATCTAGGACCAGATTTACTATTTTGTAGATTGTTTATAATATCATTGAGCTTCTCTCCATCATGTTGCTAAATTCCAGGCTATCAGTAGTACTCCTGCAAGAGCAATGGAATCAAGCTCAACAGTGGGCTAATAGAGTTGACTTTCCAATCCTTACTGAGCGCAGCCTTTTTGTCACTCACTGTGTTAGGAAAAGGGGAAAAACCCTGGTTTTAGGGAGTTCACAGTTCTATAGAGGAGGCAGAGGCAGATAAGGGGAAAAAAAGCTAGACTACCTTGGTAAGTATGGTGTATGGTAAGTGCTTGAAAGGGTTGTTCCATGGTGCCCTGGGGTACTGGAAAGGGGGAGAAATCTAACTCAGGTTGGAGGGGTGTGGGGGGAGTGCTTAATGCGATGGCTTCCCAAAAATGTAATACCTGAGCTTAATCTTGAAGGATGAGTACACTCTACCCATACAAAAGTATTTAGGAGGTAGGATCCAAGGCTTTTAAAAAGCACAAAAACAAAAACAAAAACAACCAAAAAACATTCGCACTAGAGACCCTAAGTCTAAGCTAATGCTCAGGTGTTTGACTTGAGCAATCGATGGGCTCAGTCTGAGACATTGTGAGTTTTAGGTGTTTGTGAGGCATGTCCAAGTGAAGGTGTCTGTAGATGATTGGTGATCTCCTATAACTTTGGAAAGGGGTCTGGGATGGAGATAAAATGTGGAGTTGTCATTGTTGACTTAGCAACCGAACCCACTGATGTAAATGAGATTGCCAGGGACAACAAGAAGGTGAGGAGACCAAGGAAAAATCTCTGGGGAAGGTGAGCTTTTAAGGGATAGGTGGAATCTGAGAAGGAACAGCCCAAGAAATAGAGAAAAGGAAAATGAGAACAGCTTGATATAATGAAGGTCAATAGAAGAAGGACACAATACTCTCAGATGGCACAGAGAGGTCAGTTAAGGCAGGCCTGGTAACTGGTGAGATCAAGGCAGAAGCCGTGTCAGTCGAGAACGTTTATTGAGCACCTACTATGTGCCGGGCACTGTAAATGTCATGCCCTTTTATTCTTCACTACAGTGTTCTGAGGGAAGGCAGTCTTATTATTATAATTATCATCTTCATATTATAGATGAGGAAGTTGAGACAGACAGAGGCCCTGAGCAGAGTCACACAACCGGCATGTAGCAGATCAAAGATAAGCCAGCTCTAACCTACTTCTGAGTCCAGTCTCTTAGCCTTTTCCAGTTACCAGTCGTGGCAAGAAAGTGGAGATAATGTATGTAGATGCCTCTTTAGAGACAATTATCAATGAAATAAGAAGGGTAGATTTTAAAAAGGGGACACTGAGTCTAAACAAGGTGGGTTGTAGGGTTTTATTTTTGTTTTTAAGAAGAAAGAGGTTTGTTCAACATCACTCGGCATCAGGGAAATACAAGTCAAAACCACAGTGAGATACCACCTCACGCCGGTCAGAATGACTAAAATTAACAAGTCAGGAAACAACATATGTTGGCGAGGATGCAGAGAAAGGGGAACCCTCTTATACTGTTGGTGGGATTGCAAGCTGGTGCAGCCACTCTGGAAAACAGTATGGAGGTTCCTCAAAAAGTTAAAAATAGAACTACACTACAACCCAGCAATCGCACTATTAGGTATTTACTCAAAGGATGCAAACATAGTAATCTAAAGGGGCACATACACCCCAATGTTTACGACAGCAATATCCACAAGAGCCAAACTATAGAAAGAGCCCAGATGTCCATCAAAAGATGAATGGATAAAGAAGATGTGGTATATGCATATAATGGAATATTATGCAGCCATCAAAAAATTAAATCTTACCATTTGCAATGACATGGATGGAACTAGAGGGTATCATGCTAAGCGAAATAGGTCAGAGAAAGACAAATACCATATGATTTCACTCATGTAAAATTTAAAAAACAAAACAGAGGATCATAGGGAAGTGAGGGAAAAGTAAAATAAGACAAAATCAGAGAGAGACACAAACCATAAGAGACTCTTAACTACAGGAAACAAACTGAGGGTTGCTGGAGGGAGGTGGGTGGGGGGATGGAGTAACTGGGTGGTGGACATTAAGGAGGGCACGTGATGTAATGAGCACTGCATGTTATAGCCAACTGATGAATCAATGAATTCTACCTCTAAAACTAATAATACACTATATGTTAATTAATTGAATTTAAATGAAAAAAAGAAGAGCACATGGTGTTTGCACATGATTTTAAGCTAAGGAGAAAGAGCCAGGGAAAAGAAAGAGAGAGACGTGTTCAGAATGAAGAGATTGATGCATTTCTAGTCATACCTCTATTTTCTGTGGCTGGATCCAAATATATCTGGAAAGAAGCTGTCAGTTTGAATAACTGAAGCTATTCGGTACTAAGTGTGTTTTGTGAAAGAAAATGTCTGTAATAAATGTCCATCCAGTCTTTTCTCATTTTGGAATGCATTAATATGATTGGTATAATTCATGATAAAGTAGACTGAATTTCTTATTTAACTACAACTCACTACTGTACTTGGCTATATCAAATGAGGCCATATCTACCTAGGTTCAGGCGAATATTAATAGTCAGGGATAGGCTCCATTGTTACATTTCCTTCCTACGTTCACATTATACGGGCGAATGCCTTCTTTCCTTCCATTGGTTACTGTGCTCCAGTGGAATGCTGAGTTTTTTGTAGCACAAAAATGGTGCCCATTGATGAGCTCTTAGCTGATCCTGCTTGGTTACTAGAAATTATTACTTTCAGTTCTCCCTGGTCTTGTTTTTTTAAAAAATATATGCAAATGTGGTTAAAATTGACTTAAACTGAGCTTCTAGTAATTATGCTAGAAAGAGCAATATAATCCAATGTTTCTTGGTTATAAAGGCCTTATGATGAATACATAACCAGAGCTCTTTGTACATTCCTCTCCAAAAGATGGTGGAGTGGTAATGGAGTGACATCTAACTCATACCCTAGTTCATAATTTTATACATTGAAGACAGACATACTAGGACCTATGGGCCAAGGCACTAATACTAGGGTTGTGGGGGAAAATGCAAAGTACCATGCATATAGCTTCTTTAGGAGCTCTCAACTTTCTTAGAAGAGATTAGAGAAATGACTAGAATTCAGAGAAATAAGGGGCCAATATGGTAATCTGGTGTTGGATCACCTTAATTTCTTCCATTTAAAAATGATTATACCAGGAAGAATTTGTTTTTGTTGCAATAATTTATTTTTTTAAAGGAATACAGAAAAATCTAGAATGCATTAAAAGAGTTCCCCCTTACTACCTCTTCACTTCCACTTCCCTTCCCGGATTGAGGCGTTTCTCACTAATTTCTTCTCTATGCATTTTCATATGTTTGGAAGGACTTATGTAGTTTAGTAAAGGCTCTTTCACAGCTGTTTGGCATAAATTATTTAAAATGCGTTGCTCCATGAATTTTTCACTTAATAAAGTCTTTTCATGTCAGAACACACAGATCTATTCTTTTGATTAGTGTTGTATTACTACCAAGTAAGTTTTTAAATGTATCCTACAAAAGAGAGTGAAACAAAACAATTTCTAAAACTTTTGATTGGCAAACACTAGTGATTGTATTAAATTACTTCCATGCTTAATTTCCTGTTTGAGAAGACTAAGCCTCAGAAATTTTCTCTTACCTTTTTAATCTTTTAAAACATAGGTTTAATGCATCATTTTGACATGAAATGCCTTACATAAATAGTTTGCTAAAATCAAGTGTTCTAAAAAGGAAAACTTAAGTAGAAAATACTGGAATACGACCTCACAAGAATATATAATTGAATGCCGTGGATCCCATAGGCAGAAATAGAATGAAATAAAATAAAAATCTTAAATATCTAAGGATAATGGGAATTCTAAGGACAACAGGAGTTTTTTTTTTTTAAATTTCAGTTCTTTTCTCATCATTGTTAAACTGATAACTAAAATCCTTTAAAAAAAAAAAAACAAGATGTGGGGCACCTGGGTGGCTCAGTGGGTTAAGCATCTTACTCTTGGTTTTGCTCAGGTCATGATCTCAAGCTTGTGAGATGGAGCCCCATGTCAGGCTCCGAGCTGGGCTGGAGTGGAGCCTGTTTAAGACTCTCTCTTCCTCCTCTGCCCCTCCACACCTCCCACTCTAAAAAACAAAGCAAAACAAAACAGAAAAAAACAAGAAGCTTTCTACATCTTGTTTAAAAATATATCTGTATGTACACATGCATAGAAAAATGTGGAGGAAAAAATAAGTACTTTTTAACAGTGGTTATTTCTGGGTGGCGAGATGTATTCAAGGTGATTCTTTATTTTTTTCTGAACTTTTCATTCTTAAAAATAATGAATACATGTTATTTTTCCTAATTAGAAACATTGAAGCAATATAATGAATTCGTAGTAGATGAGCTAAATGACCGTGTCTCTGGATTCAAGAAAAAGAGCTGCTCCCTCTTTATCTTTGTTTTTCCACTCATTACTTTTTCTCAAGTAGTCGTCAGATTTTAAAAATTTATAAGGCCAAGAAATAACAGTGGACCATTATGCGTAATGTATAAAATTATAACCTTGGGTCAAAGAAAGTTAAAAATAGACTTTTAATGTACAAATAAACGCAACATCTAAAGTAGTTTACTCTAGTGCTATTAGGCCAACACACAAAATACATTTTTATTTGCTAATAAGTTATGTCTCTTTTGTTAAGTAACTAAGATTTTTTATTTTTAATTTAGCAAAATTTAGGTTTTTAAAAAAGCTTATTCTTGTCATTTCCAAAAAAAGAGGGGAAAGGAGAGAGGAAGCTGTGCTTACTGGGAAAGTTGCAACATTCAGTTCGTAAGTACTTTTTGCTTGAGATATTTTTTCAACTACTTCTCTTACATAAGAGCCCTGTAATATCTCCATAGGGAGAAATAACACTGGGCTACATTATGTCTTTTTAATTTTTCCTCCAGATAGTGTTTACAAATCAACATGTAGGAATGACTCCATACTCAAAGTTATTAGCCAACATTGGTGTCCATTTGCCATTAAGGACAATTGGTAATTTTAACAATCAATGAGAGTTTATTTTAGGAGAAAACTTACTGAAATTTGCAGGAAATAACCTTTTTGTTCCAAAACAGCTGTCATTGAGCACCATTATATCTACAACAATTAAAATTATCTTTGGTGACTTTTAGCATTTGGCATTGCTCCATTATTGTTCAGTTAAATATTTTTCAAGTTTGCTAGGACTTTTGCCCACTGTGTGCTTACGGCCCTTTATTGTCAATATGTATCTTAGAATTCACCTTTGTGACATTACTTTTTTGTATTGTGGGAGAGAGTGTAATTTCTGAAGTGAATTGCCAGAGAAATCAAGTTACATTTATTAGGAAAATTGCAGCACATATCTACAAGTTACTTACAAAAATATGATTACAATTTATTCCATTATGTTTGGCAATGGATATCCCTTTCTCTCTTTTTCTAGATCGTTGCAAAAAATTCCCAGTTTAAAGAATTAGCTAATGTTTAGTGGACAAAAACAGCGAAGGGTGACATGTGCTGTCATTTTGATAAATGTAATTGAAAACTGTGAAGAAAACATCTAAGTCGAAGTCACCCGGGCCATCAGGCAAGGGATTGATTGTTAAAAATACCACCAAACAAAAACATATTATCTTAAGTGGCAATGGAAGTCATAAACATGTTAGTGCAGCACCCATCCAAAATGAGTACTGCTTAGAAAAAAGAACAAACGTGAGATCCTGTAATATGTCACCCATGTTTTGTGTTTGTTTAATTTTTTGTTAGACAAAGACCTCATGTGTTTGTTTGTTTAATTTTGAAAAAAAGGAAATGTTTGTCTTAAGAAATGATTAATTAAATATTGAAACACAATAGTTTGGGGACCCTAACTGCATCATATGACAAAAGGCAATATTTTTATAAAATCTCAGGCCTTGATTACTATTAGTTTATTATTGTATTTTGAGGGAAAGAGTTTATTTGCCATGATTTTATTCAAACCAGAAAGGTATATGGAGAATATTTAAGAGTTACAACTCATTATTTAAACCTAAAATACTGATACCAGTGAACATTTCTTATACCCTGATACTTTTCTCAACACTTGCAAGTCCATAATTAACCTTTCAAATAAAAAAATCCTGTCAAGGATTTAAAGGGCTAGTCGGGTGAAATTTATTTAAGTAACTTCAATAATCTGCAGAAATTCAAAGCAATTTAAGCTTTGTGTTACATACTTAAGGCACAAATTGTCTTTATGCTGACTCCTTTTGACCGTCTTCCCTCTGTTATATCTCAGCAGATATTTTTATTTCTGAATTCCCCCTCCCCCACCCAATTTCACATCATCAAATCCTGGGCTCTTTTTGAGGAGAAATAGCAATTAACAAAACTGACTTTCCAACCCAGAAGGTCGAAAATGGAGGGTGTGCAATATATTCTTTAAAAAGCAGATGCAAAACTTCCTGTAAAATTTAAAATTGATTAACAACTTGAAGACAGATACTCCAAATTGTTGAAAGGCCTTATGGAATACTTGCAATCTTTCTTTTCTTGATATTTTCTGAATTTTTCAGAAGTTCATGTATTTTTTCATGTATCATTTTTACAGTGAGAAAAACTGTAAAATATGGGGAAGAGTATCCCATTCCTTATGAAAGTGTGAAAAAAATAGGTAAAACACTGAATTTTTTCAAAGAAGACAAAAAAAGTACTTTTGTAAAAGAATCCAGGCCTCTAAACTCTTCCTCTCATTTATGGAACATAAAGTATATTTTGGATCACAACATGGAACATTCCAGACAATGTGAAATCTAGAAAGGAACTGCACCTGTATCCCGTACAGCACCAGAAAAATATAGCTACTGAATAAATAGTCTTCCTAATTTAGGAAGAAGAATTCAAGTCCACTTACTACGATGCACAAAAGTGAAAGTTTTACTCTTGGCATGGATATAATAAAATCATGAGATACGATTAGCAAAAAGGTATTTTTCAGAGTTTTCCTACACTGAGCAGTTTTAAGTGGAAGAGTGTGTATTGTAGAATATAACTCAGTACTTAGCTGTAACTGAAAACTTGGTGATTTTTGATGAAACTATAGCTATTTACTCTGTAAGTTTTGAGAATTATTTGATTAATTATTTTCCTCAAAACTATTCCTTGCTCCAAATAGAAGACATTGTATATTTGAGGATTTGCTTACCTAAACTGATGCTCTTGTTAGGGATGAATTAAGCTTCTGCAGAATTTTCTGTAAGAAGAGTAACATTCACAAAATGGTGATTCTAAAAAAGTGATCTTTTTCATTGGAAAATATGAAGCAATATATGTGGAAAGCTGTAAAATCTGGAGTTACAGACAGATTGGGCAAGGGACGTCTGGTACAAAAAAAGAATCAAATCATGGCTAAAGATTTTCACCACAAAAGTAGTGATTAATAAAGGGAACAAGCTATTAACATGACTTTTTAGAACACACTATTAGTAAAACTTTTAAAAAATAATCAGAAGTTGTAAAAAGATTTCTGACAGAGAGGCATGAGATAAAGAGGGAAGTTGAAAAAGAAGAATGAGTATGTGACCAGACATGTGACATTGCCATTATTTTTATTATTTTGCGGAAAACCTCAGACTAACCAGGAGAGAGGACTGAGGAGATGAGCTAAAATTTAGCTTCTAGACGAGAGCTTTTCTCATGTCTTATATTTTTCCTTTACAAAAAAGTGTGTATGTGTGTGCGTGTGTGTGTGTGTGTGTGTGTGTGTGTGTGTGTCTTTTGGGTACATTTCATGGTAGAAAAATCTCTTGAATATTCTATAGCTTACAACAATAATTGAAAAGCAAATGAAGCATGTGGAACTGTTCTCAGACTCAGAAAAAGACCAAAATTAAATCTTCACCTTTGCATTTTGAATTTCAATCGAGCTATGGTAGATTTCTTTAAAGTCTGATGTTTGGCTGCACTCATTTTCACAGTATTTTTTTGCAGTTATCTTAACAAATGCTTAAGAAACCTAAACTGACAAAACCAGTTCCAAACTAGTAGAATTATCTGTATTATCTGAATTATCTGTATTTCTTTCTTCATTGAACCTTTTTATTAATCTTCCAGTTTCTCCATTTATCAGAATTCAAAGCTGCTCTGGAATTTGCTGTCTTCCATTTAAGGATTTGGTGATACAATCTATTGTGATATATATATATATAATATATATATGTATATAAATATATATATGAATGATATATATGCACTCAGCATTGTACTAGATGCTGGAGATACAACACTGGAAATCCAGAAAACTTTCCTGGGCTTGCTGTACACCAAGTTCTTTCCCAAAATAGTTTGTAAAGGTTCTAATGATCTCTACAGCAGAATCAAAAATAATTCCCCCTTTCTAATTTGGAAAACAAGAACATTAACCATTATTTGTTTCTTAGTAATTTTCCACATGCCAGTCATCCTATCTTGGAACTCCTCAGTCTCAGACCAAACCCCTCTAACTGGTGTATGACTTTTCCCATGTGACCCTTTAAATAAATTCTAAGGTTTTTCCCATAATTAATTAATCTCAGAAATCAAAATGAAACATGTCACCAGGGTCTTATTTAAAGCCAAGAAATTTATTGGCTATTATCCAGGCTTCCTTCTAAATTAAACAACCCCAAATACTCCTCTTACCATCCTTGTTTCTTGATTTTAGGCATTTTTCTCTCCAGACAACTGGGGCATATATAAGAGTTTTGATATTTCCGTGTTTTAACCAAGATCGCATTTATGTTTTCTTGTGATGATACGTAAGGGAAATTTTCTCTAAAATTTCCATATCCATGTGTTTTTAAAAAGGTCCACAGGATAGAAATTAATTTCCCCATCCTTAGTAGAAAATACTATTAATCCTTTTTCATTTTTTTGAAAGTTCCAAAATTTAGCAGCTCAAAATCTTTTCTCAAAGTCTGACTCTTTAGGCCTGGTAACTATTTAATGTACAACTAAATCTTTATGATTTATAGGTGGATTACTTAAATTATACTTTATCTTTGGTGACTCAGTTCTTTCTCACCTTTGCCACTTGGCCAAGTTCAAGGATGCTGAACATGAAGCTGAACTGAGTCAGGGTCAAACATGTAGAGCATAATCATGGGGTGTGTATGCATGTGTGCGCCTGTGTGTGTTTGGGGGGGTGGGAGAGAGAAAGACAGAGAGACAGATTTAATTTCTAAGCCAAACTTGAGATTACCCATTTTTTAGAAAAAAAAAAAGTCTCTCCTTTGCCAAGATAGATAAAACATTACGTGTAACTAAAGAGAAAGTTGGACACCTCTTCTTCCTCCCTCTCTCCTCTTCTCCCTCCTTTCCTCTCCCACTGCTTTCCTTCCTTCCTTTCTTCATGGCCAACAGTCTCCTCTAAGCCGAAAGCAGAGGATTCCTTGGCAGCAGCCTAGGCAGGATCCCTTCCCGTCCACCCCTCAGTGTACATGCATCCTACTGCCAGGCTGCTCACTGAAGCCTGCAGCTTCCATAAGCCTTGTGCCTCCATTGACACAGCTCCCAGCTAAGATGCCTTCTCCTGCCCCTTTTCCCTCCTCTGCCTGTTGCCTTGGTCGTTCTCTTTCTGTGTCTGTCTGCATGTCCCCCTCTCTCTCTATGTCTGCTCTTCTCCCTCTCTGTTTCTCTTGCATGTATTCGCATTTTCTCCATTTTCTTTCTTGAATTTAGATGAAGGAGCTGGTGATTTGATAAATTTCTATTTCTTTAAAGATAGAATTGCTATAACTCTAATTTTTTTCCTACAAGTCGGCGACCTTTGATAGAAAGAGAACATTCTTACTACGCCTTACAGAGTTGCAGCTTAGAGCATGTATGAGGGAGGCAAAGGGGCTGCTGTTCATCTTCTTTAGTTTCTTATGATAATTTTAGAAAGAAAATATCATAAACATTGAAAAGCATACTAATGCTTGAGTAGAGTTGCCAGATTTAGCGAATAAAAATACAGGACACCAGTTAAATTTAAGTTTCAGATAAACAATGAATACCTGTCTAGCATCAAGTATTCTCATGCAATATTTGAGACATGTGTATACCAAAAAAGTATTTTTACTTTTCTGTTGTTTATCTGGGCATTCAGTATTTAGGATTGGTCTTTTATATATATGTAACATTTGTAGCCAGGTGTTTTTGTTTGGGGACTAGTCATATTTAAACTTCGTGTGCACTTTCCCATGATGTTACTGCCCCTGAGGATGGCCATCAGACAAAGGTAATAGTGAAAAAACTGTAACTAAATCAATTTTGCTATTTACTTGTTCTGGCATGAGTTTCTATGGGAGGGAAGAGTACATTTCTATTTATTTGTCCCCCACTAATTCTGAATTCAAAATAATGTATTGACTTTATTTTCTCCCCTTGGGTATATATTTTCTTTCACTTCCTTCTCAGTCCATCTAAAATGGTTTAAGGAGAAAATGTACCTACATATTCAACTCCTTATCACCTCCCTCTGAAACAGGCACTTATTTACTTAATAAACATTGTAAAAGGGGCAGCATTTCTAAACTTCTTACAGAATTACATTTGCACTCAGTAGACTTTTTTCTTAGTCACTGTCTCATTAAAATAAAACACCTGAAAAAAATGTGGGTAGCTATGTAATAATAATAGCTAGCACTTTTTGAGCACTTAACCATTTGTCAGGCACTGTTGAAACATTATATAACAAATGGCTCCAGTCATTTAAATCCCCAAAACCAATGAGGTAGGCGGTATTATTATTCCCACTGTAGAGATTAGAAACGGAGGCTCAGGGAAGCTTGGTAACACCCAGTTTCCCCTGTTATTAACATATTACATTAATATGTTAACTTTGTCATGATTAATGGATGACTATTGATCTATTATTATTAAAGACTATACTTCATTCAGATTTCTTTAGTTTTTACCTAATGTCCCTTTCCTATTCTAGCATCCTACCCAGGACATCACATTACATTCAGTCCTCATGTCTCCTTGGCTCTAACAGTTTCTCAGACTTTCTTCATTTTTGATGACCTTGACAATTCTGAAGAGTACTACTCAGATATTTTGTAGAATGTGTCTCATCTGGGATTTGTCTGAAGTTTTACTCATGTTTAGACTAGAGTTATGGGTTTTGGGGAGAAAGACTATGAGGTAAAGTGACATTCTCAACATACAATGTCAGCCATATTTGTCAGCTTTCTCTACCATGAAGTGACTCCCCCCCCTCGCTTTTCTATACTACACTCTTTGGAAGGAAATCACTATTCCCCACCCACTGTTATGGGGTAGAGAGTTATAATTGAGCTATTATTATAATAACAACTTTATTGAAGTATAATTCGCATACCTTACAATTAATCTATTTAAAGTGTACAATTCAGTGGTTCTCAATGTATTGGCAGAGTTGTGCAAACATCACCACAACCAACTTTAAAACATTTTTATCTCCCCCAAAAGAAACCCCATACCTATTAATAGTCATTTCTCCTTTTTCTCCCCTCCCCTCCCCCAAGCTGTGGCAACCTACCCTACTTCTGTCTTTATAGATTTGCCAATTCTGAACATTTCATATTAATGGAGTTACGGTGTTTTGCGACTGGCTTCTTTCACTTAGCAAAATGGTTTGAGACACATCCATGTTGTAGTATGTACTTCATTGCTCTTTATTGATGAATAATATTCTATTGTATGGATATACCACAATAGAATGATTTTCTATTGTATGGATATACCATCAGCTAATGGACGTTCGGATTGCTTTCCTTTTTTGCCTACTACAAATAATGTTGGTATTCACATTTGTGCCCAAGTTTTTATGTGGATATGTGTTTTCATTTTTCTTGGCTAAATACCTAGGAGTAAAGTCGCTGGGTATAATTTAGCTATTTTTAAAATAAGAAAAACATGGTTGACTAGGCTGTGGGCTGGCCTTGCTTTCAGTTATCCACATGGGCTAGAAAAACCAAGCCGATTGCCCTATAAAGCCATAACACAAGGCCCCACCTCTGATCCGTTGGCAGGTAACCAAAATGTAAGCCTGTTGACTAAGATGAAAGAAAACAGCTTCATAAAATCCTGCCCACACATCCCATTCTATAAACCTATGGCAAATAACACAGTTTATATGCACTGAAAAAAATACAGATCCCATATAATCACTAGTTTCTGTTAAAAAGTTACGATGAAAAAAAAAAAAGTTACGATGAGAAAGCTCTGTTTCTCTTCGGTCTAAAAGTCCTTCAAGATGCATGAAATAGGTCATTTATCTAAATCCTCTTGTTTAAATTCTTGTATATCGATGTCACTGTCATTGTTAGGACTAAGTATTACTTGTCAAGAAAACAGGTACTAAGCAAGGAGCAGTAGCCACTACTTTCTAGTGTAATGGACATATATATCATTTTAAGGAAGTATTTGGTGGCAGGAAAAAATACATGATTACATAGCTTTAAGCACAGACACTTCTACACTGGAGAATGGGGGGAGGGGAGAGAAGAGGAGCAGAAAAAAATCAGCAAACCTAAAGTCTAGACTACCACTCCTTCCCATTAACCACACACAAAAGGAACTAGTTCAGGTAAACGGCAATTTTAAAAAGTCAAAAGATACTTGATAATATTCCTGTCCTTGGTGGAAAGAAATGAAACCCAATAGGTTTATAACAGATAACATTATATTACTCCCTTAAAAATGAGCAGCCTACGAGCGCTTCCAGATAAATGCCTTTGACCATATTCATTAATCCTTTGAAATGCAATCACCAAAATTAAGCAGGAGACTTAGGCCTAGTTCTTTAGCAGAGGATAAGGAAGGGGGAAACAAGTCTGTTTTTAATGAATAATAAAACACCAGAAGACAGTGGTCCACACAAACTTGTCATGTCTTCTCTTTCTTTTGTTCCTTGTTCCCTCCCCAAGGATCTATGATAGGGTCCCACACAAATGGAAGAAAATAACTGTTGGCTGATTCTAACTGATTTACTTCTGTATCTACCTCTAGAATTTTGCTGACTCCGGATTGCAAAGATACTTATTAAGCAATCTGTGAAAATGCAAGTGATAATCTGGTCCCCATATGTAAGATATGAATTAGATGAAGGTGTTATACAAAAGAAAGTGACAGAATATTGCTTTTTCAAAGTATGTGATCATGGCCATACACCCAAAATCAAGTCTTTAAAATGAGCTAGATTATCATGTGATTTAAAATAAGGGATTTCTGGCCAGTATTCATTCACGTGGCGAAATCTGAGGAAAGAGTTTACCTGGGGAAGAGGGGTAGAAACTCTTCTCCTAGGGACATTTTCAAGCAGACGAGATGTGCCTCCGCTTGGAATGATGTAGATCAGAGCTGGTGTGCGGGGAATGTGTCTCAGGAGTGCAGAGATAATGATCATTTCAGCCGTAAGGGAAGCTGGGCAGAGCCTCGGGCCCACAGAGACCCAAGACAGGTCATCTCTGTCCACAATTGTCCTCACGGATATACCCTTGAGTGCCATATAAATGCCATTTTCTTTTTTTTTTTTTTTTTTTTTTTTTTTTTTTTTTTTTTTTTTTTTTAGATTTTATTTATTTATTTCACAGAGGGAGAGAGATCACAAGGAGGCAGAGAGGCAGGCAGAGAGAGAGAGAGGGGGAAGCAGGCTCCCTGCTGAGCAGGGAGCCCGATGCGGGCCTCGATCCCAGGACCCTGAGATCATGACCTGAGCCGAAAGCAGAGGCTTTAACCCACTGAGCCACCCAGGCGCCCTAAATGCCATTTTCTATGTGCTCCACAATGTGAAAAAGATTGAGAAGCTCATATTTAGGTGACGCTTGCCAGAGCTTGACCTACATGATCGTTCAGTAAGGACTAAGGGTATAATTCCTCGTCATTCTTTCTCATGAAGATAAACAATGATGTAATAATTGCCAGTCGTTTTTTAAATTTAGCTTTAGAATTGGAGTTTGTATTTATTCATTTATTTGATTGTTTGCTTGTTTATTTAGACTTTGTTTTTAAATGAAAATATGGCTACTTCTTAGGGAGTGGGACCGAAGTGTTTCAGCGGGCGTTATGGACTCAGCATGAAGTAGCTCTAGCCAGGACTCACAGAAAGTTTCAGTGCATTTATGGTTTACTAAGTTAGTGTGACTCTTGGTGTCTAGATTCTGGTGACTGGGGTTCCACCTTATTTCCCTTCCTGAGTTTCTGTCTTGGTATTTTGCCTGATACCCCAGAACTTCCCAGACCTTAGGTCCTGTCTTGTTCTTACAAGTCTCTCCTCCAAAAGAATGAACGTCTCTGCTCCTGAAATCAAGTCCACAGCATTCCAGGGGGGGGGGGAACCTCCCCAAAACCCCCAAAACCCAGCATCTGTAGATAAACACATTCAGAGAGATTGCAAGTAGTTCAGCATGACTAAAATGAAGTGGAAAGATCTGAGAAGAATAGAAAATAAAATGAAGTAAGTAGGGAACATATTAAAGACCTTATATGTCATTGTAAGGGTACATAATATGATCCTGTCCTACTGAGGACATAAGGTGGTTATAGAGACACTATGTGCAGCATATATAAATATAATATATTTTTTAAATCTACTGGGTTATAAAATAATGCATGCTCATTAAAGAACATTTGGAAAATATAATAAAATTTAAAGAATAAGATAAAGATTACCTATTATCTCATAACCCAGATAGAATCATTGATGATATTTTGGTGTATTTCTTTCCAGATTTATTTTATGTGTATGATATATTATTATCGAGCATAAGTAGAATAGTCTGCTTCTTTCACTTAATGTTACATTTGTACTTTTCCTATGCTGCTAAAATTCTTCCAAAACACAATTTTAATGATAGCTGACTATTTCCTCTTAAGTCATACAATTTATTTAGGCATTACCCTAGTACTTGACATTAGGTTGCTTTTGATTTTTTTTCCCTCTTATAACTAATAGTGCAACAAATATTCTTGTACATAGAAACTTATATTCGTCTCTGGTCATTTCCTTGAGATAGTTTCCTAGTAGTAGGACATCTAGGTCAGAGGAAAAATTTCAAATATTTTTGCCTAAGAATTTTCAAATTATATTCCACCAAGGTTGTATTCATTTTTATTTATATCAGTGTATCTCACTATACTCTTCACAACACTTAGAATACAATCATTTTTATCTTTGTGAATTTGATAAGCAAACAATGATATTTTCTTTTCCTTTGAATGCATTTCGTAACTAATGAGGTGAACGTTATTTTTAATGGTCATTTTATTTTTTGCATTAAGTTGCTTGTCAAGGCTATTTTCTGATTTTCCTATTGAAATGTTAGTGTAAGGCTATTTTTTAAAAAAGATTTCTTTATTTATTTATATGACAGAGAAAGAGAGACCACAAGTAGGCTGAGAGGCAGGCAGAGAGAGAGGAGGAAGCAGGCTCCCCACTGAGCAGAGAGCCCGATGTGGGACTCGATCCCAGGGCCCTGAGATCATGACCTGAGCAGAAGGCAAAGGCTTTAACCCACTGAGCCACCCAGGCACCCAATGTAAGACTATTAAAATAAATCCCCAAGTGACCTTTTTGTGTATGGACATAAGTTGAGTATATTTAAGTAGAAGATGTTGTAAAACAGCAACAACAAAAATCACTCTGGAAACCTAATTTAGGAATAACTTAGGGGTATCTCGGTGGCTCCGTTGGTTGAATGTCTGACTCTTGATTTCAGCTCGAGTCTTGATCTCAGGGTCGTGAGTTCAAGCCCCAATTGGACTGCACATTAGGTGTGGAGCTTAGTTAAAAAAATAAATAAATAAAAAAGAATATCTTGGAAGTAATTACATTTCTTCACACTCTTCTTATTGATAGCGAAGGTAAGCTAAAAATGGACAGATAACCTTTAGGAAAATGCCACTCGCTAACCTAAATAGAATTGTGTGCTCTAATTATGTTGTTGTTGTTGTAGTTATGCCTCTTTCCTCAAGGGTTGAAAATAATCAAATGTGGGGCACCTGGGTGGCTCAGTGGGTTAAAGCCTCTGCCTTCAGCTCGGGTTATGATCTCGGGGTCCTGGAATGGAGGCCCGCATCGGGCTCTCTGCTCGGCAAGGAGCCTGCTTTCTCTTCTCTCTCTGCCTACTTGTAAACTCTCTCTGTCAAATAAATAAATAAAATCTTTAAAAAAAAGAAAGAAAGTAATCAAATGTATTTTGTTTAAAAGAGCCTATCTTCCATCTTCTTCTCACCTGCGGGCTGCTTTTAGGAGTAAGTATATAGAAATAGCAATGATGGCCCCAAAAGATTTTTTTAAAGAAGACCAGGTGAAAACATTCAAATAAGAATCTGAGGGCACAATTTACTATTAGAAAACTTCAATGCAAATAGTCTTCTGTACTTAACCCAATGCATTCACAACCGAGAGGATATGTACAATATGAACTTGGAAAGATCTTTAAATGATAGTCCAAAGGTAGGACCACCACAGAAATTTCCCCCCCTAAATTAAGCCAAATACAAAAAATGAAGTGAAAAGAGCAGAAGATACATAACTGATGCTGCAGCCATGCAGGGGTGTCCATCTTATTCTACAAACTTCAAGAATATCATCCGATATAACACAAATTTTATCATATTATAAGGTGATGCAGGAAATAGACTCTTGACTTTTTCATCTGCAAAATAAAAAGAGAGAGAAAGAGAGAGAGAGAGAAACACAGTGAGGTAATCAGTAGGCAGATAAAATTCTGGAAAACCTCATAAGGTTTGGTGGTATGAAGAGTGGGGATGTAAATAAAACATAGAGAACTTCTAAGTTGAAGCCCCATCCTCTAACTTCAAATAGTATGAGCCTAATTTAGAAAAACACATAGGATTTGCCTCTTTTACTTTTGATGTAAAGTGAAAGAAGATTTTGTTTGTTTTTGTTTTTGTTTAAGTAGCAAATAAGCTTGATGACCCTGAAACAGGGGAACATAATGAAACTCAAGAGAATCTCAGTGCCCCAAATATTTGTCTGCAAGGATAGATCCTCATTCCCCCAACTCAGGGGAATTGACTTGTTATGCAGGGTTCATTAAAGAGAGGTGATACAGTTCCATGATCTCCATCTCTCCAAGTCCCAAACTCCCCAGCCCTTTCCTGCTCCCATAAGCAAGCAAAGGATAGAACAAAATCACAGCCCATTAACATGAGGCCTTAAACTCCTGCTTGAGGGGAGGACTCAAATATTACCCAAATGAACAAGATCTGGGGTCAAGGAGAATTTGCCACATTTTTGGGGGGCCAAAAGGCCAGGATAGGATTGCCAAGCCAAAGATGAGTAGGCAAAACAAGCTGAAATGGGACCTGTGCAAAAACTTGTTAGTCTTCCCTCCATAGGTCCCCCCAAAGGGAAGAAATGTGATGATGAATCCAAACTGGAAGATGTGCTACAGTGGAAGGAGAAGAAATGTTTAGATACTGTATTCTTCACACTCTTGAGGAAATTAAGGCGAATGTGAAATAACAAAATGACAGAATAAGTTCTGTCATTTTGCTGGAAATGGCAGGGCACCTGGGTGGCTCAGTCAGTTGGGCGTCTGACTCTTGCTGTCCACTCAGGTCATGATCTCAGGGTTGTGAGAGCGAGTCTCTTGTTGGGCTTCTTGCTGAGCATGAAGCCTGCTTAAGATTCTCTCTCTCCGTCTCAAAGAAAAAAAATGAACATAAATAAATAAATAAATAAATAAATAAATAAATAAATAAATAAAATAAAAGGAGCTGGAAATGTCAATGAAAGGAACCAAGAAAAAAACAAGGCAGCTCCAGAACAAAGAAATATGTTAGAAATAAAAAGGCACAGAATGAGCATGTGGAAAACCAAGTCAAAGATATATTCAGGAGCAGAAATATTTCTGAAATGATTAGTTCAATTTACTTATTAAAGGTTTCAGGGGGAAAAATAACAAAATAATTAACACCAATGCTGCTTATGAAACAGCTGGAGATAAACTCTTACAGGCTTCCCAGAAAAGGGATCAAACTGCCTACACAGGGAAAAGGAATTAAACTGACTTGAGACTTCTTCTCTGGAATATTCATCTGAAAAATGAAGCAACATCTGAATGTTTTGAGAGATAAGGGATGTGACTGAAAAATTCTATACCTAGTGTCATTTAGACAAGAGATACATACAGGCAATGTACAAACAACAGATACATCAAATAAGCAACTGAAATAAAAGAACTGAAGTAAAATGAAAACCTGCAATGTCTGAGTCAGAGTCACAGAGTATGCATTTTTTCAGCTTTACTGGCAATTGTCAAAATGCACATCAAAGTGGTCCTTTGGATTTACCATGTAGCAAGCATATACAATATGAACTTTCCCACCTGCTTGTCAACACTTAGTACTGTAAGATTTTAAAATTGTTTCCAATCTGATGTTTTATTTTGCATTTTTCTGGTGTGAAGCTTGATTGCTCTCTGAAGTAGCTATACCAAATTTCATTCCCATTAACAACATATTAGCCTTTATTTTGCCCCACATCTTTGCCCACACTTGACACATGGGGAACAAGGATGTCATCTGTTGGCCTAATGCAGCCTGCAAATTTAATATTGTCTCTTTTAACCATTTGTGTAAATACTGCTAGACCCTCTCATACAGACTGCCTATTGCAATACATATCATGACCTCCTGTGTTCATTCAGCAATGTATTGTGGAGGTTTCCACAATCCTCCTTCCATCTACCCCTTACCAATTACAAAGTCTGTGAAGGAATTGTGTAGGAAAACTATTCCTTCCTTCTTTGTCACATCATTTAACTAAAATCAGCAAAGTTTTAATGAAGTATCAAGTTGAAAATCCTGAACAATATATGGAATTTTCTTCCCCTTGATACAGTGGACCACCCAATGGAGCTTCCCTTTCCTACATTATATCACTGTTTGATAGAATAAACTACCCCAAAACAGGCCGTGGTTCCACAAAAATATGAATATTTATAAATAAACTATTGATTCTGCCAAATTGCTTAATTTCCAGTTAGTTATGGAATCATAAAATAGAGTTTCCTTAGATACATAAGTAATGTTTTATTGGGCAAATCCCTCTGAGATAAGTCAAATTGCATTGTAGGCAGATTATATTTTATAGTAACTCTCCAGTTTTATTACTGTATAGGAATAAAGCTTCCTTATTTCATCATTGTAACTTGAGTTTGTCTGCATTTCTGTCAAAAACACATTTCCTCCTGCAGAAGGTCTTAGTGATAACCCAACACAAACATCTAGGAAATAAGCACTTAGTATGGTGTCTGGCACATATGGGGTTTCTAACATTAGTTGTTGAACATGTGAAAATTAAGTTCTGTTCTTTCTCTCTCTCTTTTTTTTTTAGAGAGGGAGAGGGTGGGGTGAGGCAGAGGGAGCAAGAGAGAGAATCCCAAGCAGGCTCTATGCCCAGCACAGAGCCTGAAATTGGTATTGATCTCATAACCCTGAGTTCATGACCTTAGCTGAATCAAGAGTTAGACGCTAAACTGACTGAGACACCAAGTGCCCCCTCCTCTTTTTTTAATTGGCGTATAATTAAAATATAATGTTATATTAGTTTTCAAGTGTACAACATATTGATTCGACAATTCTATACATTACTCAATGCTCACTATGATAAGTGTAGTTTATTCACCAGTCAATGTTATTACAATATTATTGACTATATTCCTTATGCTGTACTTTTCATCTCTGGGATTTATTTCTTTTTACTTTATAACCGAAAGTTTGCGCCTCTTTAAGATCTGTTTTATGATTGGATTTCCCATTAAATCCATTCCTGCATCCCATGTTATATTTGAATTGTCATTTAAAATGGTGAAATATAGGGCGCCTGGGTGGCTCAGTGGTTAAAGCCTCTGCCTTCGGCTCAGGTCATGATCTCAGGGTCCTGGGATCGAGGCCCGCATCGGGATCCCTGCTTCGGCAGGGAGCCTGCTTCCTCCTTTCTCTGCCTGCCTCTCTGCCTACTTGTAATCTCTCTCTCTGTCAAATAAATAAATAAAATCTTTTAAAAAAAATTTAAAAAAATAAAATAAAATGGTGAAATATAGATCATTTGTATCATATCCATATTATGACCTCCAGTACTGGGTCTTCTTAAAGTTGTTCCATTTTTCTAGGTCAATCTTGCAAAAGTATGTGGGTCAGTGCAGATGAGATAAATTTTACATATTCTATTAAGAAATATGATGTAAATAACTTCTCTTAATATCCTTCCCTGAGCAGCTATATCACATCCTCCCCCACACTAATCCTTTAGGATCCTGTCTTTCTCCTTGATCACAAAACAAACTTATGTGTGCAGAACTCATACCCAATAGCCATTTCCACTTAAATTGGAAAGGATTAAGTGCAGGTGGTCAGAATGCTAATTCTAATCTTGGACTTTGCTTTTCTCATCGTATTTCAAATTTTTGTTTATATTCTAGTTAACAAGGTGGATCAAATCCATATCTTTACCTCTGTTGCCCTATGAAACATCATCAAAATGACAGAACAGGAATTTTAAATGGCATAAACTCACTAGAGACAGGAGATGACAACGGATGGAAGATTCCACAAATTTCTAAGAGATGGAAAGAAAAGGACCCATTATGACTGACTTAATGGAGTGAAGAAAGCTAAAACCTGTCTACAGAAGGCAGAAGGCAATGAAAAGAGAGTTAATTCATTCTACAGAACACTAAAAAGTTCAGGAATTGGAGACATCAGGTAAACTTTGGGATGGAGAGGATTGAGCACTGGTTGAGAGTCTGTACCCAGAGCATTTAGTTCTCCCCATCCATTACCCCACCCAGTTAGGTGATTACTCCTCTCTTACCCTGGAAAAGAACAGAAACTTATTCCTTGAAGAAATTGAAAGAAAGAGAGGCTCTGAGCACAGAGATTGTAGGCATAATGGAGAGAGTGGGTGAACACAGTGCAAGAGTTCCTCTTTGTGCTCCAGCATCCAAGCTTATATCTTCCTCTTGCCCCCAACCAGTCTTCCAACTCCCTCCCCTCCCCTAAAACCACCACAGTCTTCCCCAATCAGATATTGGATGATTCTCCCCTGGAGAAACTGCCTCAAGAAAAAACAAATCTGGACACTGACATTTGGAGACATCTCAGTGAAACAAATGGGCCCTACTGAATCATATCACACTGAAGCCCATCAGTCAACAAACCCTACCCTTGCCTCACTCTTTTTTTTTTAAAAGATTTTTTTCATTTATTTGATAGAGTTAGCGAGAAAGAGGGAACACAAGCAAGGGGAGTGGGAGAGGGAGAAGCAGGCTTCTCTCTGAGCGGGAATCCTGATGTGGGCTTGATCCCAAGACCCTGGGATCATGACCTGAACCAAAGGCAGCCGCTTAACAACTGCGCCACCCAGGTGTGCCTCCCCCCCCCCCCCCCCCCCCCCCCCCCCGCCGCTTAAGTAGAATCTGAATATCACTAAACATTTGAGGAACACCTCCACCATGACAAGCACACAAATAATAATTTGAAAAAACAGTAATTTGCTTTCAATAATCTGAAAAAAAACTCAGAGAAAAGAAACAATGCAGGGAGCAGAAAATAGGTTCAATAATGTTTCGAAAGGCAGAAGAGTATATACTACATCCAAGAAATAAAAACAATCAGAAACAAGAAAGAGCTCTCGAAAATTAAAAATGTGATAGCTAAAATTAAAAACAGTCAATATAAGGATCACGAGACAAAGTTGAAAAACTGTTCTAGAAAGTAGAAATAAAAGACCAAAAGGTGAAAAATAGAAGAGAAAAGATAGGAAAATTAGAGGATCATGTCAGAATTGAAAAATAGGAATTCTAGAAAAAGAGAGTAGGGACAGTAATGAATTACAAACCATTAGAAAAAAAAAGAAATCCATGAGTAGTTCATACCAAGAATAGAGATGATAGATATAGATAGATAGATAGATGACAGAAGGATGGATAGATGGATGGATATATGGGAAGGGAAAAGAAGGTTCTTTTGGTAGAATGTTGAGTGCTTACTTATAAATGTGAAGGGAGTGCAGGAGTTAAATCATCATTTGTAACCATCAAAGTAAAGATTGGTTTAGGCAAGAATCATCAATGGTTGCAAAACCTAGGGGGAAATTGCAATGAAGAGAACATTAGCATGGTCTTAAAGTGTCTTCTTACAGATTACTTATTGGAAGGGGGAAAAACAAACTACCTAATGGGGAAAGAATTAACTAGCACCTCAACTGGATGGCCAAAATTAACATCATCAATAAAGGGGCGGATGGACACTGAAGGTCTCCAAATGTGATGCCCTAAAAAGGACATAAGACCAGGAATTCGGACCAGGAATGCATAACTAGAATCTAACCATGGAGAAACAACCGGAAACAAAAATGAGGAGCATCCTATTTAAATAGAAGGGAGGGGAACTTTATTTATTTTATTTTATTCTTTTTTTTTCCTTTTTTTGTAGAGACGGGGAGGGCAAAAGAAGGGGCAGAGAGAGAGAATCTTAACAAGCTCCATGCCTGGCCCAGCTCAGAGCCTGACATGAGGCTTGATCTCACAACCCTTCAATCGTTACCTGAGCTGAAACCAAGAGTAGGATCGTTAGCCCATTTGAGCCACTTAGGCACCCTGGGGCTTTATTTTAGAAAAAACATTGTAAAAGACAAAGATAGGCTGTGGAAATGTTTCGGATTAAAGAAGATCAATGACATCTAAATGTAATATCTGATCTTAGATTGGATCCTGTAACAGAGGGGGAAAAATAATATAAAAAACATTTCTGGATCAACTGACAAACTTGATCTATTGGAATATGGATGGTAGATTATTGTGTCAATGTTAAATTTATCAAAGTTGATGATGGAACACAGACACATCTTGTGTATGCATGTGTGCACAAATGGGGCAAAATGTTAAGAATAGGAGAATCTGGGGAAAACAATAATATATGATTATACCCATGTATTTACAAATAAATTGTTAAAAATAGCTTTCCTCTCCCTTTTCTTTTGGAAGTTATTAGAAGACATAACTCTAAGAAAGCTGCAGAGCAGACTAATTACAAAGAAGACAAAGTCCATGAGACTGGGGAACCAACACTGGAGAAAGGGAGAACAATTCTCAGGATGGTGGTGAAGGTAAGAGTGACAGCTTTGCAGGAGACAGAAAAGAACAATTAATCCCACCTGGAGTGGGAGTATGGAGAAATTCCAGAAAGATGTCTTCCCGATTCCCCCAAAATGAAAACAATAGATCACCTGATGTGGCTGTGTTAAAAAGAGTCTTATAATTCTTTTGAAAGGTTTGCTAAAAATTGGCAGTAAAAAAAAGGGTGGGGGGGCGCCTGGGTGGCTCAGTGGGTTAAAGCCGCTGCCTTCGGCTCAGGTCATGATCCCAGGGTCCTGGGATCGAGGCCCGCGTCGGGCTCTCTGCTTGGCAGGGAGCCTGCTTCCTCCTCTCTCCTCTCTCTCTGCCTACTTGTAATCTCTCTCTCTCTGTGTCAAATGAATAAATAAAAAAATCTTTAAAAAAAAAAAGGGTGGGGGGCATTTATTAACTCTAGGGAAAAATAAACCTACAGGCAAAGAAATGTAACATACTATGCTATTGGCTCACTCATGAATAATATGTATATGGTAATAATAATGTAAACACAGAATGTTCATTTGTTCAAAACTTGTGATAGAACTACACTGAGAAAGGAAAGAAGGAAAGAAAGGACAAGGGTGGGGGGCGGGTAGGGAAGAATGATAAACTCACAACTTCCATAGGTGCAAGTTAGATAATACACAAGGTGACTAATAAAGAAAGAGCAACATATGCAAATCATTTAGAAATATGGAGAGAACTCTCAGAAGAAACAGAAGGAGCAGACAAAATTGGTAAAAGACATTGTATCTGAGAAGCAGAACTTAGAAATTGTGGAATGAGGAAGTGTATTGTAGTTTTTGGGGGGAGGGGCATTCTTTTTTGTTTGTAATAAGCTGTGTAATACTATTAGTTCACTTATTGCATGTACTATTTGAACAAAGGAGAACATTTTAAAATTCCAAACATCTGCTTATTATGATGATTAACAATGTATTTATTTTACATTTCCTTTTTCGATAGCACGAGGATAGAAGTAAAGCAAAGGGGAGCTGCCCATTAGAAAGGTTTGGTTGTTATATTCATGATAAAATTTAGTTTATGTTAGTTTTTTAAAGCTGTGTCTGTGTGTGTCTGTGTGTGTGATGTGTGTTGGTTTGGAAGGGGAGAGGAAAAGAAAGAGTGGGTTTTGAACAACTCAGGTATTATGGAAGGAAAGAAGGAATCTGTATTCATCACATGTGCTATAACATGCCCATGTTCAAGGAATAATTATGATCCAAGGGGAGTTTAATGCTTAAAAATAAGAAAAGGAAGTGGTGCCTGGGTGGCTCATTCGGTTGAGATCGTAGGATCCTGGGATCGAGTCCCGCATCGGGCTCCTTGCTTAGCCGGGAGTCTGCTTCTCCCTCTGCCCCCCTGCCAGCTTGTGCTTTCTGTCTCTCACTCTCAAATAAATAAAGAAAATCTTAAAAAAAAATAAGAAAAGGAAGCACAAAGAGAGGTGCTCCCATCAAAAAGAAGGGTGTATTCTATAATTTTAGATACAGAACAGGACGAAAAGGGGGAAACATAGAAAAGATGTTTATTTGGTTTTTATAAACTAAATGCTCAATCGTATAATGTGGTGCAGTTGGGGAATCTTTTCACCTGCAGGACAGGTGTAACAGAACAAGGCACAAGAGGAGTTTATACATGTTATATGGGTTTCAAGCTGAGATTTCCCTGGGGAACTAGGGACGCCAAGGAGAAGAGTGGGTGGCACCAAATCACTCAGTCTGGTTGGTAGAAATTTCAAGGCTAAGCAGAAATATGCTGAATTTTCTTTGGCAAAAAAACATGTGTTAAGAATACCAGTGATTTCTTAATCCAATTTTGCAAGTACAAACAATGACTGTCTATATAAAAAGGGCTATTCAGATTTAGATTTCTTCATAGTTCCAATAAGGCAAAGATCAAATTTTTAATGTAAAAAAGGAAAAACAGAGAAATAGACCGTGAGTGAGAAACTTCTAAAATGCTAGAGGCATTGTCATTTCTTTATAATTTATGGCATTTCATACTATAATTTTTGCAAATGGAAGTCAACATGCAAAACTGAGTTAAAATATTATGGTTATGGAGTTGTTTTTTTTTTTTTACTTTCGTGTCAATCTAAAATAAAATGAAGCATATGCTTTTTCAAAGGATGGTGATGTCAATATTGATTGGGAATGCTTCTTGGTTATAAAGCCAAAACAAGAATTTTTAAGGGGCGCCTCGGTGGTTCAGTCAGTTAAGCATCTGTCTTCGGCTCAGGTCATGATCCCAGGGTCCTGGGATGGAGACCCGCATCGGGCTCCCTGCTCGGCAGGGGAGTCTTCTTCTCCCTTACTCTCTGCCCCTGCCCCTGTTCATGTTCTCTCTCTTGTTCATGCTCTCTCCCAAATCAATCGATTGATCGATCGATCAAATCTTTAAAAAAACACACGAAAGAATATTTAAGCCCATCATTTGGGTGTTCCCAAACATCTAGTTATTCAGTGCCATGTAGACAAAACATAAGTATAGCCTAAACGCAAAGACATCTTGCAGAATATGCTGTGTCTAGATATTTGGGGTGGTATAGTTGGATGCTCATTGCTCTGATCTCAGGCCTCATTAAATGGGCTGTGCAATGTGCATGGCTTTGTTTAAATCTGCTTTAAGCTAGCAGGATTTTTTGCTGAAATGAGTTATTATTACAACTCTTTGCTTTAGTAATCATACATACAAGTTTGACCATTTTATTTAGCACATAAAGCAAAATTTAAAAAAAAAGAAAAGATTTGTTCCTTGGGGTACAACCCGGGTCAGGAGTTTGTTAAATTTATTTTAGTGTTCTTCTTGGTCTCAAGTGGACAATCTGGTAGCTGCATTTTTAAACATAACAGAAAGTACCAACGATGTATGACTCAGTTGTCTTTTATTCTTGAACTGAGGACAGTGCAAGAATGAGTATCCTCTCTAACCATAGCATCCCCCTGGAGAGAGTCAAGAGTGAGGAGCACTCACTCTACCAGAGGAACATTACCCTAATTTCACTACTCCAGATTTGGAACTTGAGAGAAGGGGAGAGAGTTTAATGAAAATAAGAAAGAAAAGAAAACGAAAGAAAGAAAGAAAGAAAGAAAGAAAGAAAGAAAGAAAGAAAGAAAGAAAGAAAGAAAGAAAGAAAGGGAGAGAGAAAGAAAGAAAGAAAGAAAGAAAGAAAGAAAGAAAGAAAGAAAGAATAAATGCTTCCCTTACCAGTAACTTCTAAAGTTATTAATATGTATGTTTACACGCATATATATGGACCTAGAGCCAACAACAAACAATCAGGCTCCCACAGCTCTAATACAGAAGCAAATAATGACCCAAACCAAATCCTCCTGTGTGGTAAAGAAGTAACTGAGACAGGGAAAAAAGAAAATACTTCCTGATATTCTGAGTGTCTGAGGTTTTTAGTGAAAGAGATCATTCTTCTTGGCTCAGGACTACTACCTTTTCACTGTTGGCCCTGTGGGAAGCTTACTTGTTCTTCCATAAAAATATAGGATTCTTTTTCCAGAACCACCTATGTTTCGGTGCCCATCAAATAACAGAATTGTAGCTCGTGAGAGCAGGAAAGGGCGCCTCCAAGGGAATTCAGTTCAACCCTTTTGTTTTATCCATGAAGGGACAAAGATGCAGGGATATGAAGGAACGGATCCACGGTTCTGGAGGTAATGAGAAGCAGAGCCCAGGGAGCCTGTCACTGGGTCTAACCTTCAAATTCTTGACTCTTTGCTGAGATCACATCTCTCATAACTTATTAATGTGTTTTTGAAGATGTTGTGGTTAAATAGTGGTATGAGAAGAGTATTAAATTTGGATTTAGGATTCCTAGGTCGTAATCCCGAGGATGTCTTTCATTTTCCGTAACTTTGGGCAAGTCATTTTGAGTCTCTCATGTGCACTTTTCTAATCTATAAAATAAAAGTGGCGGTCCAGGGGAGGCTTGAGATTGCTTCTACTTCTAAGTTGTATGATTATTTTGCTTTTTAACAAGTTTAACTGTGAAAAAACCCCCAAGAAAACCAACCTATTTTTTTTTGTCTGCATAATTCGTCACCCACTGGAACAAATCTATATCCTTCACTCTGTGCCTCAGCCTTAGCTTCCCCTTTCCACCCGGCAAAATGGGAATTGTTTCTGTGTAGTTAGTTCTCCTTATACATTGCTTACCACAGCACCGTGCAGGCTCAACGGCTTAATAAGTATTTTTCAATGTGATGATGACAACAACTATAAAATGTGGTGCTGTAGACATTCCAATCCCAGGTGTTTTAAAAATTTTTATAGAAACTCTTTGTTAGGGGAACCCTCCTACCCTGTTGGTGGGAATGCAAGCTGGTGCAGCCACTCTGGAAAACAGAATGGAGGTTTCTCAAAAAGTTGAAAATAGAGCTACCCTACGACCCAGCAATTGCACTACATGGAATTTACCCTAACGATACAAATGTAGTGATCCTAAGGGGCATGTGCACCCGAGTGTTTATAGCACCAATGTCCACAATAGCCAAACTATGGAAAGAACCTAGATGTCCATCAACAGATGAATGAATAAAGAAGATGTGGTATACACACACACACACACACACACACACACACACACACACACACACACACACTGTCAATGGAATACTACGCAGCCATCAAAAGAAACAAATCTTATCATTTGCAATGACATGGATGGAACTAGAGGGTATTATGCTAAGCGAAATAAGTCAATCAGAGAAAGACAATTATCATATGATCTCTCTGATATGAGGAATTTGAGGGGCTGGGCAGGGGGTCATGGGGAGTAGGGAGGGAAAAAATGAAACAAGATGGGATGGGGAAGGACACAAACCATAAGAGACTCATAATACTATGAAAAAAACTGAGGGTTGCCAGGGGGTGGGGGTGTAGGGATAGGGTGGCTGGGTGATGGACATTGGGGACCGTATGTGCTATGGTGAGTGCTGTGAAATGTGTAAGCCTGATGATTCACAGACCTGTACCCCTGGGGCAAATAATACATTATATGTTAATAAAAAATAAATTAATTAATTTTTTAAAAAAGCAAAAAGAAAAAAAGAAATCTCTTTGTTATTTCTGTTTTACTTTTCCTGTCAAAGACCAAGAACAAAACACTGGTTTTGGCAGAAATAAATTGATTAAATACTTTTAGGGTCTACCCTCCAGCCAAAGTGTTAGCTAATTAAGTTTGAGGAGATCCTGGGAGAGGCATCTGTCTTTCCTGAACCCTGATTGCCCAGCTTTATCTAATCCATTAAAAAAATATTGGAATTCAAGTAGATTTAAAAAAAAGTTGAAATACAGGCTCAATAAGATTTTTAGCTCTTTGGAAGACTGGCATTTCTTTGTTGTTAAAGTGTATTTAAAAGGAAAAAAAAAACCTTTTTAGGAGATGAAAGGAGGTAACTTGTTTATAAATAAGACTTATGGAGCCTTATGGTCTCTAGGATTTGCCCTAACATGTTCCCTAGAAAAGGAATTCCAAAGTATTGAAAAGGGTGCAGCGTGCTTTCAGTCTAAAATGAAAGTTGAGTAGCCAAAGGTAACTGCCTAGTAGCAAGTATGAGTCACCATTCCAAACGATAAGCAAAAGACACAAATAAAATAACCAAGAGTAGAAAAGAAAAAAAGCAGAATTAGTGGACGCTTTATTGGATTACCCAGAAGTGTTAGCTCAACTCCTGTTCTTACAGAATTGGATTTGCCTTTGAAGCTGTTCTAGCTATCAAGCACCATCATCACTAGCATGGCTGTGTAGCTTCATTGGTTTATCGGCAATAACTTTTTTTTTTTTTTTTGCTTGTTAGAAGGCAGTTTGTGTTAGAGAGATAGTTTATTGGTATGGTTCTTTCTTAGAAAACAAATGTTAATTTTGAGATTCTCCTGCTTTATGCTCCTGCTAGGAACACAGGGGTGGTTTTAAATATGCTACAGGAGAGATTCATGCTTTATTTGGCTGACACTCCAAGGAAAGAGCAATACATGGAAAAATGGAGGAAGGGATGTCTGAAGCCAAGTGCAACGAAAAAACAGTGAACATTGGCTGATCTTTCATTCTTACAACTCAAGGTGAGTGAGAACAGAAAATTCATTTATTAGTACGAAGACTGACACTCATATTTGGGTATCTCACTAGAGAATAAAAGATGAGCTATCATTAAAAAGACATACAGGAAACTGCACATCTTCATATTATTGCATTCAGAATGCCTAGCGAGTCTCCTTATCAACCATAAGGTCAGCTATGAATTGAGCCCAGTGCATGAATGTCTTTGGGTAATTTAGAAGGATATATATGCCATGTCTTGAAATGTTTCTCAGTGAAGAATCTATTTTGTAGGGGGCTCACCTCTACAATCCATGTGTACCCAGTCATATAAGAAATACATAATTAAAAAAAGATCATGTTCGCCAAGTTAGTCCCCAGTAAGATAATGAGCTGATAATTCCGTACGACTTGTACTCTGCATTTCTTTACCACTTTCCTTAGCAATTTTTGACCATAGATCATGTCTCACTAGCTTCTCTGACAAACTTAGAGGAAAATTTAAAAAAATGGAGTTCAAACAAGTATTTGCATCCTATGCAAAACAACAGGTTTTGGGGAAAATTCTATGAGGAAGGGACTGAAACTTTACCAGGAATTTAAGAATTATGTTTCATCTGGCCATTTTTTGAAGTCTCCCAATGAACCTGAATAAATGGCAATTCTGAGCTAGGCAAGTCATTAACTACAGATGTTAAACTACTCAAAAGTAGGACTTTGTCATGTTATCTCTCTATGAAGCCAAGCACCAAAACATTGCAAATATTTCCCTCCCAAGTGACACTCTCCAGAGATAGGGCCACGGTCTCAGGGGTGGGAAGGCAGGAAAGAAGGAAGAGACAGAGCTTGATGTCTTTTGGACATGTACCTCAAAGGCCTTGTTACTCTAAAATCATGTTTCCAGAGGCTTGTCTCAGATGGCTAAAATGTCCCCACTAAAGAGATGGCCATTTGAATTGTTACCCACTGTAAAGCAAACATTCCCTGAGAGATCAACACATATAAGTAAACTGGTATCTCTTCACACTGCTGCAGTATGATTTCTGTAGTCTGATTCTATTTTTAGCATGACAGTTGCCAGAGAGCAAATGTGGATAGTGTGTAGGAGTGACAGCGACGCCAGTGGGGAGTGGGATGGCATAGAGATGGAGGGAAGGAGAACCACATGCAAGAAACATGTGCAGAAACCACAGAGATAAAGTTGTGCGAAGCAAGGGCATGGACCCAAACGTCTCTGGGTTGAGGACAGTGAGTGCCTTCTGTCTGCCTGGGAGCTGCATGGGGGTGCTGGGCAGCCAGAGCCCAGAGAAGAAGGAGAGAAAGAAGTTCCTGAGATAGAACTTATCTTCACGGTTTGGTTTAGTTCTGACCATTGGCCACCTACAGAGTGAAGGGATGACAAGGATTTTGGCTTTGAGACAGGTCAGCCCTGGGGAGGAGAGGATTGCAGAATGGGAGGAGGGTTTTGGATTACCATGGTGTGTGTATGTCGGGGGGTGCTGTGTGGCTGTGGGTATGGGTGTCAAAGTTGGGATCAGATCTGACGGCAGAGCAGGGAGTTCTGACATGAACAGCAGAGTAGTTTTGGTAAGCAACTGGGGACAAGTACAGGAAATGGATCTAAGAATCAGAACGGAATGCTGGGTTTGGGAGTGCAGGTGCAGGTGGTGTGGAGCTCTGTGACTGGGAGGAACTAGGCTGATCCTTGCTTTCCTTGGCATTGTGCCTCCTTTGTCTTTTTCTCTCTTACTATTTTATGTTTGTCTCTTCTTTCCTTTTTGTTTATTTTAATTGGGGTAAAAAAAACACGTAACATAAAATGTACCCTTTTAACCATTGCTAAGTGCACAGTTCAGTAGTGGTAAGTATATTCACACTGATGGGCAACTAACCTCCAGAATGTTTCCATCTTGCACAACTGAAACGGCACCCATTAAATTACAATTCCTCATTCCCTCCACCCTCTTCTCAGCTCCCCAAAACCACCATTCTACTTTCTGTTTCTATAAATCTAAGTACCTCACAGGAGTGGAATCTTACTGTATTTGTCCTTTTGTGACTGGCTTTTTTCACTCAACATAAGGTCCATGTTGTAGCCTCTGTGGGACTCTCACTCCTTTTCCAGACTGATAAAGTTCCTCTGTGGTACAGACCACACTTGGTCCATCCATCCATCCATCCGAGGAAATAGGAGCGGGGGGAGCTTCCACCTCTTGGCTAATGTGCGTGCTCCCCATGTCTAGCTGTCCCTTTCCTTCTTCTTAGTTGTACATGTCAGGAAGCTGAAGTATATTTTAAATCATTTCCTTACTAAGTAAATCCATCAGGAGGAAGGGAGGAAGCACATGGAAATAGGTTAACAGTTTGGTATCCAAGCTATTGGATAACCTATTGGTTAACCTATTAACCAAGTTAATATGGCTGGGTCTCTGTTGGTACATCTGTAAAATGAGGGGTTTTGTCTAGATGGATGTCCTTCTGAGGTCTATGATTTCTTGTTCTTGCTCCTCATGTTTAAAGCAAGAGGGCTAAATGTTTATCTCAAATCAAGTAGATTGTTCCCCACTTGTATCAGCCTAGTTTGGGTTTTCTTCCCTTTGAGCAAATGATTCTTTAAGAGAAAAATTCTCTACTTCTGAGCACCTTCTATGAATCTGTTCATATTTTCAACTTGCATTGACTTTGGTATGTAATGAGTTTCATCAGTTTCCTTTAGGTAAACCCTAAGGTTATCTCTCTTAAACCTTAGCCTCAATTAAATGTTTTTAATCACAAATATTCACTGAGCACTTACATATGTCCAGAATTATGTTAGTCACCATGGGAAATTAGAAAAGAGAGAAAGCGCAGTATAAAACAATGGTATCTTTCTAAATAAGTCCCAAACATAATCAACTGTGTCCTAGGTTTGGGGGGTTATTTTTTTTTAAGATTATTTATTTTTTTTATTTGACAGAGAGAGACACACCGAGAGAGGGAACACAAGCAGGGGGATTGGGAGAGGGAGAACACAGACTTCTGACCGTGCAGGGAGCCCGATGCAGGGCTTATGGGGCTCGATCCCAGGACCCTGGGATCATGACCTGAGCTGAAGGCAGACGCGTAACGACTGAGCCACCCAGGTGCTCCAGGTTTGGGGGATTATTGATTTTTAACATTTCCTTTCAACTTATCCTAATTTATACTTGAATTTTATCGTCATTACCATTATAAAATTGATTAATCCTGTGATATTTCTCTGGTTTTCTTTCCCCGTTCAGAACATTATGGTTTTTTGTCTGGGTGACACTAACATGTATCCAGGCATTCACAAGCTAAAGCCCTTGCAAATACAGCGTGGTGCAGAGAGTTCTGTATTTCACCCAAGAAGGCATGTCCTGAAAAAGAATTAGAAACAAAAATTTTACATTATTCAAAAAGCGTGTTAAGTATACAGTACGCAAGCTGTCTTAAAGGACTAAGACTCCTAGTCTGGAAAGGTAAAGGCTTATGAGTGACACCATTATAGTCTAACAAATATTAATAGATTTGGGTAAAAAGATGCTGGAATTAGGGAGAACCCAACTGAACTCAAAAAATAAAGTCTGGCCTGATTAAATAAGCCAAACTTGACACTTAAATGTGCTGCTCTGAAGAAAGAGTCTGGGCTTACTGAACTCATTAAGTCCCCACGAGAGGTGCAGGCTGTAAGTATAGTTTTAATAGAATTTGATAAATGAATACAACAGGTATAAAGGAGAAATTACGCAGATAAAAGGGCCCCCTTGCACATGGTTTGGTAGCTGCTTTTACATGTGGCCATTTCAAATGCATGTAGTCCCTCTGGAGATAGAGAATCTCATGTTAAAATTGCTGTTATGGGCTGAATTGTATATCTCCTCCTGTGCCCACCCTACTCAAATTCATACGTTGAAGTCCTCGCCTCCAGTACTTCAGACTGTGACTGTATTTAGAGATAGAGACTTTATCATTGTGATTAAGTTGCAATGAGGTCATTAGGGTGGACCCTAATGCAATATCACTGGTGTACTTATAAGAAGAGAACATTTGGACACATACATGTATGGAAGGAAGATGGCCTGAAGACACAGGCGGACATCTACAACCCAAGGATCAAGGCCTGGGACAGATTTTTCCTTCATTACCCTCAGAAGGAAACAACCCTGCCAAAACCTTGGTTTAGGACTTCCAGCCTCCAGAAGTTCGAGAGAATACATTTCTGTTGTTTAGGGGCACCTGGGTGGCTCGGTCAGTTAAGCATCTGCTTTCCACTCAAGTCATGGTCTCAGAGTCCTGAGATCAAGATAGCATGGGGCTCTCCATTCAGCAGGGAGCCTGCTTCTCCCTTTCCCTCTGCCTCACCTCCCTTACTCATGCTCACTCTCTCTCTCAAATAGATAAATAAAATCTTAAAAAAACAACTCATTGTTCAAGCCACCCAGTCCATGGTATTATTATGGCAACCCTAGCAAACCAATACGGTTGTAACACGTTTTTATTTTATTTATTTAGCAAACACCTAGATAGAGCTTACTATGTGCCACACACTACTAAGCACTTTACAAATTTTATTTTATTTCATTTTTTAAAAGATTTTATTTTTAAGGAATTTCTACTATACCCAACGTGGGGCTCAGACTCACAACCCTGAGATCAAGCATCTCATATTCTACTGACTGAGCCTGCCAGGTGCCTCAGCACTTCACAAATTTTAATTTAATTATCATAACAGGGCGCCTGGGTGGCTCAGTGGGTTGAAGCCTCTGCTTTCGGCTCAGGTCGTGATCTCGGCGTCCTGGGATCGAGGCCCGCATCGGGCTCTCTGCTCAGCAGGGAGCCTGCTTCCTCCTCTCCCTGTCTCTCTGCCTGCCTCTCTGCCTACTTGTAATCTCTCTCTCTGTGTCAAATAAATAAATAAAATCTTTAAAAAAAAATTATCATAACAACCCTATGAAGTGGGAACTACTATTGTCCCCATTTTACAGATTGGAAAACTGAAGCACAAAGACATTAAGTAACTTGCCTAACCTGGTAAGTAAAGGAGCCAGTATCTGAACATGGGCAGTCTGATTCGAGTCCACGTGCTGAAACCCTTCTCTAGAAGGTCTGCCGTCCTTTGTCTCCTGGGATTTAACCAGGGGTTCCAAGATACAGGTTAAAACTTGTCTCCACAGAGGTGCGTGTGTGTGTGTGTGTGTGTGTGTGTGTGTGTGTGTGTGTGTTTAAATCTAATACCACACCATCACTCGCTGCCAAGTAGATAGAAATCACATTTCATAATGTTTTTCTAGATTTTTTAAGCCTCACATCAAGGAAAACAATCCCGAATTCTTACAAAATATCTGGTGGTCCTTCATGAGAAGCAGACTACTGGACTCTCCAGGCTTTGGAAGAATAATTCTTATTTCTTACCTAGCAACATTCCACAGAGGTATGAGAGGAGTGATGTTGTCTTCTCTGTTAGCCAGCAAAAAACTCCTAGTTATACAGAACTTGAAGAATCACATGAGAGGTAGGGCTCTGCAGTCACACAAGACAGCTTGCAGGTCAAGGGCCTTTCCATCTGTGTCCTCAGCTATCAATGGAGTGCCGACCAATGTGTGTGCAGATGAGTGACTTCAATGTGTGAAAAATTTTTTCTACAAAAGCAACCAGAAAAGCCAAATTTAATTAATAAAGATTTTAGAACATGAGCAACTGGGGAGGGGGAGAAATCACTCAGGGAAAGAGGGAAATTTTTATGTCTGGCCAGAAAACACAAGGATGTTGAAGGTTGGTGTGGTGGTGGTATTTTCCGTGAAGAGCATCAGAAGCTGGACCGCAGCTTAGTGGGGAGAGTTAGTTATTAAACGGAAGGAAAGTACACATGTCCAACCTGCTGAGCATACACCATGCTGCACACCTCCCCACACCCTGCCCTTGAGAGTTTCAGGTTGAAAGACTTTGTTTGCAGTTGTTCATTGCTCAGAGTCTTGAGTGGAGGAGCCAGAAACACACCTCTTTACTCTCTCCCATTTCAGCTGACTCACTTGGAGACTTTGTGGAGGTGACCGTGAGAGGCCAAGGTGGTGCCAGCAGAAGTCTGGACTTTAATAGATTAAACACACTTAGTGATGGGGAAGAAAAGATAGGGTGATGAAGAGGCTTCATGTTCCACATACATTCTGTAGCTTTTTCACTCCCCTCAGGAGTTGATGTTGGACCCCAAGTTATACAAGAACAGCTTGATAGAAGGTTAGCAACAGATCCTTTTCCAATCATGACAGAGGAAACAAAACCAAAGTCTGCTCAACAGCAAGGGACCTCCTCTAAACCATTCCTTCTCACATCTAGTCCAAAGCACGGTTTCTTTAAAATGATCTGTGTGGTTTTCTATCTTGTTCTAATAGGAAGCATTGGCACTACCCCCTCCCCAAGTTATCTCCGATATTTCCAAACAGGCCCCAGTCCCAAAATTTCCACTGCAGAGAAATCCGAAGCAAGCTTGTTGGCAAGTCTCTGCTGTTATTCTGGGAGCCAGCTCTGCCCCAGGTGTTCTAATGTTGACATGCGCTGCAGGGAGCCGACTTAGAACATCTGAGAACAAAAGGAGAAAAACATTATGAAACGTGATTTCTACCTGGGATATGCCAGATAGGAAGGAAACAAGTCCTTTGTAAGGAAGCAGGTCTCAGCCTGAATCTCAGTGCCCAGTAAAGAATGCCAGGAGTTTGCTGTTGAGGGGGAATGGGGGGTGGGGGGTGGGGTTAGTGCAGAAGGAGGGTCAAGATTTGTAAATGAGACCGCCTAGATCCGGAGAAGCAGCATGATGTTGAAAGGCTCACAGTGCCATTGCTCTCAGCCCCTACCAAACCCATAGTAGGGATGTGGTTCATTTTGGTGTGGTCCCTTCACAAAAATAAGAAGCAAGGCCAGATTCAGCCACACCAGCCATGTGAGAAAACTTCCTAAGAAGCCAGGGAACTGAGAAACATTTCTATAACTGAAACCTTTGTAGATCCGTAATATCTCTGGAGCTGTTGCTAGAGAATGGAGTTATATGTGAGGTCAAGAATGGATCTGATGGGATGGGGAAGGAGACAAACCATAAGAGACTCCTAATCTCACAAAACAAACTGAGGCTTACCGGGGTGTGGGAGGGTAGGGATAGGGTGGATGGGTTATGGACATTGGGGAGAGTTTTTGCTATGGTGAGTGCTGTGAAAGGTGTAAGCCTGATGATTCACAGACCTGTACCCCTGGGGGCAAATAATAATAATAAAAATTTTTAAAAAATGGATCTGACTTCCTCTCTGGGTAGTTTAACCTAAATGGAAGACTTTGGAGAATTCAGTTCTTCATGCATGCTGAAGCCTCCCATTTTCCCAAACTGAAGTTCTTTATCACTCTCTTAAGCAGATACCATGACAACACAGCAGGTAGCTTTATGCTCCTTCAGGTCCTCCTAACTTGAATAACAACATTGCTAGTTTATCATTTCCAGCTAAGTCAGGCAATTCCTGCTATGCAGGATTTCTAAGCAAAATGATTTACTGCAAGAAACTGTCAATTGCCTGTCTGCTTAGTGACTCTGAAGAGATTGACAAAGACCAGAGATATGAAAGAAAAATATTTGTAAAATAGAATCAGAGTCCTTGCTCCCTCCACTTGGCACCATTCTTACCTTTCTAGAGTAATTCTAAGACTCCTATTCAAGTTGAAACTCACCCTGATACCTTTCCATGATGAATATTTGTAATAACTAGTTGTTCATTTGTTCTTTATTTAGTTAACCAACTTATTTCAGATGAAACCTAAGTATATGGAAGTGAACAAATTTGCATGTACTTTTGGTCAGAGTAACAGTTTCATCCTGCCACACGTGAAGCTAAATTTCACATAAAGAAGGATATTATGCAAAGCACCTTCAAAAAGTAACATGCACATTTTCTGACAATTACTTTAGCGCATTGGGTTCAAGTAGAATTTATAAAAAGGACTTATTGGGTTATTTTTTAAAGAAAAACCCAGATATTGACAAAAGTACCTCAATATTTTCTCACCCGAGCAAACGTGTGTTGGTTAAATTATGCTGATGGGTTGCATAACTGAATTAGGAAGCGGGAATACCAGAAACCCACTTGAGGTTTAAAGAGCAATGAAGTTGAAATAACTGTGGTCTCCAAAGTATTGAGTCAAGAAAATGCTCTGAGTTCATGGAGTGATTTGGAGAGAAAGCAAAAGGAATTCAGTGGTTATATGGTAAGGTAGTAAGATTTCTGTAGCTTCAGATTCCAGCTTTTGTTGCCACACACTGGGGAATTCACTTCTCCCTGGGTTTCAACTGTAGAATAAGGTGCTTGGATTAGATGATTTCTCTGAGACCCCTTCCAAGTCTATTACTCTGTGAAATAGGTGACCTTAGTTTAGGGTATGCTGGTTTAGATCAGTGACACATTTTTTTTCTTGTTTATACACATTTTAAGTAAATTAAAATTTGTACTACATTAGGATGCTTGGGATTTTTTCAATTTTTTTTAATTCCTGCATTCAAGTTGGTTAACCAGGCTATTTAAATAGTTTAAGACTAGAAATTACCAGGTAAAATTAATAGGGTAGGATTGTTAACTACACCTCAATAAAATAACAAAAAAACCCAAATGAATGGGGCATGGAGATTATCAGAGTAAGCTGTCACAATAGTACCATGGAGACCTTATATCAAAGACAAGGATGAAGATATTTAACATTTGTCCAAGTCTTAGCAGACAGAATATGAGAGCAAGAGAATTTGAAGAAGGCCATGGTGGGAAAATAGATGTTCATAAATATTTCTTTATTTTGGAGCATAAATTTGGTTTAAAAGAATAAAAGAAATAGAAGATGTTCAAAATGAGCATTTGTAACATTAAGAAATAAAATAACATGAAAAAGCCCTTGAAACTTCATAGGGTGTGAGCAACGATCTAAATAAAACTTCTTTGATAAAAATGGTTATCTGAGTAAATGTTAACTTCTAGTCTATCTTTTGAAGCCCAATTTTTATGACCTCAACTAGTAAACTTCAAAGTCTCCACTCAAAGAAAGAATTCTTTAGAAAGTATGGAAATCTAGAAGTTGGAGCAGAAGATGAGCAAGATAGAGGTGCTATCCTAATGCATAAATGTTGATGACAGAGTACTGTGAAGGATGACCCTAGCCTGGCATCTGTTGGCTGAGGAACTCATTACTGCCTTTCTTAGGGTGGGTTGCCTGAGATGGGGACTCTGGGATAGAGATTTGCCTGAAGGAGTTTCAACAGGAATTTTCTCTAGACCAATACCTGGAAGGGAGTGAGGGGAACAAGATTGGGCAGGAAAAGCTGAGCTGTGATGCAGTTGCAACAATGGCTTTCGCCAATCCTACAGAAAGTTCTGGAGCTGGGATGGCTTTTCAGAGTTGTCTTCAGTCAAGGTAGGAAGGTTGGACCTATGTACACTCACACAAATTGGTCATTTGATGTGAGGTGTATCTGGAGAGGAAGCACAGCCGGGGGTAAAGCAGCTCCCCATGGCTGTGGACAGTGCCCAGAGAGAAACTCACCTGTGAGATTTAAGTAGCTAAAGCTGTCAGCTGCTGGGGGAGAGAACATCCTGGTCCTGAAAGACCATTTGGGGTCCTGCACCACAGCATCCACGACTCATCTTGACAGTATGAAAAACAACTCTTCACTGTGTAAAAATATATAAAATAGTAACAAAACATCAACAAACAAGAACTTAGCTGCTAAGCAACCTCACCTATCTTTTCCAAAAAAGATGGTGATAGCAAGTGCCTTTGAACAGACCAAACAGACGCCACCCAGTCTATGCACCAAAGTGAGGGAACTTGACTCATTGGAGAGTCTCTGCACAGGAAATCTGGCAATATATCATCTATGCCCATATCCACTAATAGCAAATTAAGAGAAGTATTAAAAAATTTCTTAATAACAGAAAATAGTATCCACTAATACTGTGTCTGTGAGGGAAGAGCCAAACAAAATGACACAAGGGGAAAACACCCAACAACTTAAAAGAGACAGGAGTCTGGAACCATTTAGCATCATAGGGAAAAATGTGACCTAGCATCTCACTGTACTTAAAGGTATCACCACATTACAGCTCATCACTGTGACTGCAATTTTTAATGATTAGGTAGGTGTTCAAGAAAATTGTATTCTATACATTTTGGTTATAAAAGAAAAATAAATCTCAGAACTATTTCCTTTCAGAATAGTTAATTTTTAAAAAGTGCAATGCTTATTTATAGTTATCCAGAAAACCTTGGCTGTCCAGATTCCAGTTCAGTTTCTCAAAAGGATGCATATAGCCAATATTTACTATATGCATAAACTTGGAAGTTAAAGGTTAATAGACATGGCTTCGGAAATGTTTTATTAGGTAGATGTTCACACAGCACAGCTGTGGCAGTGGCTCCACTATCCTATTTCTTTCCTTCCTCAATCAGGTCCCCTAGGGAGTACACTTGATAAGCAAGACGCAAGGAGTTTAGAGCACGCTCTCTGCTTCAACGGTCTTCTCACCCTTGGTAACCTAGCTTAGAAAAACTGTCTGCCAGCAGGTAGAATTCTACTCTGTCTTGGTCATCCATTCAGCCTATTTTCTATTGCTTTCAGAGGGGAGAGTGGATATAAAGAAGACAGTGAAAGCAGGGTTCCAACCACACTTCAGAAGCCATGACTGCTTTCAGAGTGAGCAGTTTGCTTCTCCACTGACTCAGCTATGTCTGAGGAGAAAGTATTCCTGAAAATTTACCTAACTGGAAAGTCGATGGAAGTAAATTTTTTGTGAAACGCTGAATCATTCTGATACATTAGCCAGAAGTTTATGCAATTTCTCTTTTATCACCGGAAGATCTTTAGTAATTGTAGGCACTCCTCTTATTTCAATAGCTTCAGAGAGGGATTGTTGACACCTTAGATTAAGCCAGTGGACACATGCCACATTTTTCCATTCATAAAGTCAAAGATTGAGGCATGTGCAGAAAACCTGAAAGTCTTTATGGGACTGGACTTCAAAACAATTTTTTGCTTGTTTGTTTAGAAGACTTTTTAATACTCCTATAAGATCTCCATACCATGAATACAATTAGGAATCCTCTAATCTTTTTTTCAGATTGTAATAAGAACACTTAACATGAGATTTACCCTCTTGACAAGTTTTTAAGTGTACAATACAGTGTTGTTGACTATCGGTACAATATTGTGCAGCAGAATTCTAGAGCTCATTCATCTTGTTTAACTGAAACTTTATGCCCCTTGATTAGTAACTCCCTGTTTTCCCCTCCCCCCCACCCCTGGCAACCATCATTCTACTCCGTCATCTTACAAATTTGACTACTTTAGATACTTCATATGAGCAGAAGTGAAGACTTAAATCTTCTCAAAGCTATAGGAAGTCTGATTACAGCATTGGCAATTTATTTTACTATATTTCATTTTATTCATTCACTCATTCTTCCTTTACCTTAAGTGGAAACACAGCTATAAACTATCATTGTTCCATGAATTGAAAAAACAGATTATAGTTCTACTTCTAGCTATGGCAGAAGAACTGGACCCAGACTTGTCCTCCCACTTTAAATGACTAGAAAACAGTACAAAATTTATGAAACAACTGTTCTCAGACCTTAGACAATAGAGAGTACAGGACTGTGATCCTTAAGAGAAACAAAATAAACCAGTCTTATGATCACCAGAGCTTTCTGCCAAGGCACTTCCTAGACTTCAGTGTAGGAATGGGAACCCAAGCAGAACAGGTAGGTCATGCTAAGTGAAGAGAGAGAGATTAGGATTCTGGGAGACTGGGGAGGCTGGAGTCTATGGTGTAGAGTGACAGTGAGGAGAGAAAAGCTCCAGAGGTTTGCATGAGTCTTTAGTTTGTGCCTGAATACTAAGCTGAGCATGCATAGAATGGGACTACACAAGGCAGGGACAGTAAAAATTATAACAATTACTGGAGAATTGTGGAGGAGCGGCAAGATGGCGGAGGAGCAGGAGATGGATTATCATCAGGTCCCAGGAATTCACCCAGAGAGCTATCAAACTATTCTGAACACCTAC
>LNAC01000415.1:1507548-1522243 GCA_002007465.1 Ailurus styani | reverse complement strand
GGGTAGGGAGGGAAAAATAATGAAACAAGATGGGATGGGGAAGGACACAAACCATAAGAGACTCCTAATCTCACAAAACAAACTGAGGGTTACTGGGGGGTGGGAGGGTAGGGATAGGGTGGATGGGTTATGGACATTGGGGAGGGTTTGTGCTTTGGTGAATGCTGTGAAAGATGTAAGCCTGATGATTCACAGACCTGTACCCCTTGGGCAAATAATAAAAATAAAATTTAAAAAAAAAAAGAAAATACTACGGAATTACTTCCTCATATCTCTCTATTGAAAGAGTCTCATTTCCCTTTTTCCCATTTATAGGTTAGGATAAAAACACAAGTTGATTCTTTTTTTTTTTAATATTTATTTATTTGACACACAGAGAGATCAGATCACAAGTAGGCAGAGAGGCAGGCAGAGAGAGAGAGGAGGAAGCAGGCTCCCCGCTGAGCAGGGAGCCCGATGCGGGCCTCGATCCCAGGACCCCGAGATCATGACCTGAGCCAAAGGCAGAGGCTTTAACCCACTGAGCCACCCAGGCTCCCATAAAAACACAAGTTGATTAATTTCTAATATCAAGTAATTCTTTTATCCTCTCTTCTCAAAGGAAATTACCATAAATGAAAACCTAGGGACAATATCATTTGATATTTATTTATCTAATTTTAAGCAATTAGAATTAAAATTGTTAATAAGTGGAAAAAATGTGATCTCAAGTATCTGTATATAAACTGAGTTTTAAGAATAAAATATTTTAATGCAATTAGACTGGCTAACTGCTATGTACAATGTTGTTTGTTCATTCCAAACACACACGCTGGAGTTCAGACAAACATGTAACATTGTTTGGTTTGATTGTAGTACTTTATAAATGGTTTTATTTTGCCATTTGCCAAACCTCTTTTGTTGAGTTACTCAAACTAACTTCTGCCAAGAACACTAGGAATTTGGTGATAGTGCTTCTTTTAGGAGAAAACAACCCCTTTCCTCAGAAAACTGAAAATGTTTATCTTGGCACTAAAACCTTGTATTGAGCCTTCTGGAAAGTATTTTAAATTGTTGTTTTTAACCTAGACTTTGTGACTGAAACAGGAAAAGGTTTCATAGCTCTACACCAAAATACATATTTATAGGGCTGATTTTCTTCCTACACCAAAAATACTACGTTGATGGCAGCAGTTTTCAAAGTACGATTTCCGAGTACCAAGCTAAAACTTAGGCATTATCACTGTATTCAAAAATTTGTCTTTTAAACCTCAAAAACTGACGATTAAGAAATGCTAACTGTTGATGAAATACACTGTCCTTAAGTGTCATACTGGAAGGATGGCTGCATTTAACTATCTTCTTTTAGGAATTTTCACTAAAAGAAAATTTACTTGATACTGTAATTTCCTCCTGTGCATGTCAATAGAAGACAGGTTTCTAAGTTTTTTTCTTTTTTATATTTTCTCCAGTAGGTATGCTTTACCTTCAGACTAGACAGACATAAAGATCAAACCATGTGAACTTTGTACAATATTGTTCTGATAATGTATCTGAATACAATATGCAATCTTTAAAAACTGATGAACTGATGCTGTCATTGTCCCTAACTCCTCTACCTCACCCCTAAATTGTTAAAATATAAGAAAGAGACCATATGGTAGCTCAAACAATTTCACAAATACCGCCAGAGAGCTGCAATGATTTTTCAGTCACTAATAACTGACAAAAAATATTATGTACCTACCACCAATCCTTTCCAAATCAAGTTCTCCCTACCTTGAAATCTGATCCATTTTTCCCTTCTAATGGCCTGGCTGTCCCTTTAAAAGAGTAACAGCAGCAGCATCACTTTAAATGTGCATGTAAACTTTTTTTGATGAAGTCATATTAAGTTAAAATCCTATCATTGTGTTTATCAAATATTTATTGGGATATTCTGGCAAGAAATCAGTTGTTTTAAAATTCTGGTACGGTTAAATTGTCTGATTCAGGTAAAAAGAAAAAAAAATGAAGATATCTACCAAATATATCTTATTAAAATCTGTAACTGTTTTTGTCAATCCAGTACAAATTTTAATTTTAGAAGTTTGGTCCTTCCTGCTGTGATTGAATTCTGCCTATATCTAGAAAAAAAAAATCAAGAAAAAGTCTATTCAAATTAGTGTAATAAGAGTGAAATAAATGGGAATTACTGGTATCACTGACAATAAAGGTTATGAAGGCTTAGACTCTTCCCAATCCAAAATCCCATTTCTGTGCTGCTATGATTATACAACGATGGTATCCCTTTCATTGGCCTTGAAATCTTAAGCCACGCTAACACTCCTCCATGGCCTCACAGTTTCAGGTCAATGAGAAATACAACTCTGACATTATAGACTAATTTAATATTTTAAAGTCAATGATTAATGTGCTAGGTTACCTTTGCAGAAGATTTAGATTAAACCCTACCATCACTTTTTTCTTATTTAAAATGTTGACTGTTTAATAAGGAGAGTGAAAAATACCTAAAATCAGGTCCACAAAAAACAAAAATTCACTTATCAGTATTTGAGACTATTCATTTATATATTCAGCTTCCCAAGATGAATCTGTAAATAGAATAATATGAAAAACAACAAATCTTCCTTCCTTCTCTTCTACTCTACTAAGAAGCAGTGATTTACTTCTAGCCACTCCAGAGAGAAAACACAAAAAGGAAAATGAAATCTCATGCCACTTGCGAGAAATAATTATTTAGGGAACAACTTTAGTTACATGGCTGATTTTAAAAAACCACCAAGGAACACTATTTTTTCTATTAAAATAAATAGGTATAACAGGACATACCTGAAAAAGAACATGTACATGGCAGCTGTGATGCAGAACAAAAGGACCTACAACAAGGAGAAAATATATTACTTGCAAAAGAACACTGAAATCATTGTGTCTTTCTGTTCCAATTTTCATCCCAGTGTAGTTACCATACAGTGTTATACTAGTTTCAAGAGTACAGGATAATGATTCACCAATTCCATACATCACCTGGCACTCATCAGGACAAGTGTGCTCTTTAATCCGTACCCGCCCACCCACCTCCCCTCTGCTAACCATCAGTTTGTTCTCTACAGTTAAGAAGAGTCTATTTCTTGGTTTGTCTCTCCTCTCTTTTTTTTTCCTTTACTTGTTTTGTTTCTTAAATCCCACATGTAAGTGAAATTACATGGTATTTGTCTCTCTCTGACTTATTTCGTTCAGCATTATACTCTCTCGCTCCATCCATGTTGCTGCATCATTTGTGTCTTATAAAAGCAAAATACCCACTATTAAATCTTGTACCTGAAACAACTTAAAGATGTCCAAAACTAGTCCTATATGTATCATATTCTCTACCTTTCAAATAAACCATATTAAGGCAATAATGAGTCTATACACACACACATATAATTAAAATTATATACATTATACATTATATATTATACAATATGCATATATATTACTATATGTATATATGTAGAGTGGGTAGAAGGGTAACATGGTTCAAAAAGGAACCATCAATTTTTTTAAATCATCTCTAAAAATGCCCAAAAAAGCAAGTCACTTAAGAACAAACAAAATGGCTTTTATATAATGAAGTCAGCAAATAAATCACAAGCATATTAACTGTTACACCAAGATGACCAGATTTTTTTTTAAATGTAAAATACAGTTCAGTTGTCAACCAATTCTAATCAATAAGAAAAACTCCTAAAAATATAATTATCCTTTGTTGGATATGGACTAGCTATAAAAAAAAAGCTATAAACCTACAAACCAAAGGAAAGTATCAATTACTACAAAACAAATATTTTTATTATTTATTTTATAGGAAATATATAAAATCTTTTTCTATATGTAAAGTATACAAAATCTCTCTTTCTAATAAACACAGACACACAATCTTCTATTCTCCTCACTCCTTTTCCTCCCTCCTTTCCATTAAAGGAAATACCCTATCAATAATGTGTATGGTTAATATCACTGCTTTTGACAACATAACTTAAAGCATATGGAATAATTTTCAATTGTTGATTAACCAATTAAAAATTAAAGTCCAAGTGAGTTTGTTTACTGGTTATAATTTGCCAGCCAATAACCCAGTTTATGAACCTCAATTTGTATCTAGCATTCTATACACTTTGAGCAAAGCCATCCTTCCTAGATGTTCAATGTTTCATTCCTTCCCTGACCTAGTCATTTTCCCCTTCACAGACCTACTCACAAACCTCTCTAGAAGTGTCTCACAAATCTTCCCCACACCCTCTAACTTCTCCAAGGAAAATTTCCTTAGTCTCTTTCCTTCAAAATGTTGCTATCTTCTATCCTAATATGATAAATCTATCAATGCTCATGTTAAACTAACATTTATCTCTGCAAATAATACATCTGAAACTGGGAAAAAGTACAATGTTTAAGATCTCAATCTTCGGAGTATGGCAGATCTGAGTTTGAATCCAGTTGTATGTGACTTTTAAAACATTATTTAATTTCTCTAAGCCTTAGATTCTTTGTCTATAAAGTGAGAATTTCATCTCACTTTGAACTGTTGGGAAGATTCAATGAGACAATGATTGTTAGACATTCAGCAAACTGTTTTAATCTTGTTTTGTTACTTATAGAAGTGATCTGGATACAAAAAACGTCACCTAGGCACCTAAGTCTGAAAAGTTTCTATCAAACAGGCAGACCTTTCAGAACCTCTCAAATCACCAAAAAATATCATTTTTTATACAGTAGAGATTCAAGAGATGAAAATCTGTACGAGCAGGGGAGGGGAGGAGAATCTAAAGGTTATTAATGTACAATTGATCAATTCATTGAACAGATGTTTACTCAATGCCTAATAGGTGCTGGACACTGGTCTAGAACTTACAACAGTACACAAAATGGACAAAATCCTTGCCCTAATGGAAAGTTATCTTTTAGTTAGGTAGAAAAAGATATTACAGGAAAAGCTAGTGAGAGCAGTTCTGGAGAAAAACAAAGCAGGATAAGGAAATAAATGCAGGAGAATAAATGCAGGTTGTTGTTTTATACAAAGTGGTCAAGGATGCAAAGACTTGGTACAGACACTGAGGAAATGAGAGATGAGTGAGGGAACTATATCAACAGAACCACTGGAAAGGTTCTGATTTTTATTATGAAAGGTGTTCAGTGTGTGTTAATTAAAGATGCTAAAGAAAGGACTGAAATTTGAGTGACGTGGTGTTTCAATATTTTTAATTAATTGTGCTAATTTACTAAACAGCTTAACTTTCAAAAATATGTTTTTCCAAATAAATGTAAATCTGTAGTTAAACAAAGAAGAATATTTTCTCTGTGTTTCAAATTACAGAATTTTAAAGCTAAAAAGCACTTAGATGGACCTCTATTTTTTCATATCAGGAAACTATTACACTGAGAAGGTAGGTGACACATCCATGCTTACCCCACTAGTTGTATCTTACATTTCTTTCACTAAGCAAATACTGGTCAAATGAGTTCCTCTATAGTTGCTCTACACAGACAATTTCAAATACAGTTTTGATCCACAAGGAGCTTACAGGTACTGCTCCAGAGGCCAGTTCTGTAGCTCCTATTCACATGTGGCTAGTTCAATTTTTTAAGACCTTTATTGGTACAAAATTAACATACTTAAAATATATAATTTTGTAAGTCTTGACATAGGTATATGCTATATACATATCATCATCATCATCATCAAGATGACAAACGCATCCATCACACCCAAAAAGTTAATAGCATTATGACCACCTTCGTATTTGTGGAATCTGTAGTGATGTCACTGACTCTCTCATTCCCAACATTAGTAGTTTGTATCTTATTTTCTTGATCAGTCTGAGATATATATATATATATATTAACTGCATTGATTTTATCAAAGAACTTTTGGTTTCATTAATTTCCTCTATCATTTTTCTATTTCATTGGTTTCAGTTTGATCTTTATTAGTTCCTTTTTCTGTTTGGATTTCATTTGCTTTTGTTCTCCTATTTTCTTAAAGACTGAAATTTAGGCCATTGATCTAGATGTTTTTCTTTTTTAATATAGGTATATAAAACTATTAATACCTTCCTAAGATCTGCTGTACCTGTATCTTGATAATTTTGGTAAGTTGGCTATTCATTTTTATTCATTCAAAATACTTTCTAATTTTGCTTTTGCTTACTTCTGTGATCCATGACTTAGAAGTATGTTATTTAGTTTCCAAATATATGGGGATTTTAAGTGACCTTTCTGTTGTTACTGACTTCTTATTTGATAACATTATGGTCAGAAAATATTTTATATGACCTGGTTATTTCTAAATTTATCAGGACTTATTTTGTGTCCCAGAACATACCAGAATATGTTCCATATATTTGGTAAATATCCATGTGTATTTTTTTAAGTAATCTCTACACTCAAACTCACTCATGGGCTCAAACTCACAACACTGTGATCAAGAGTTTCCTGCTCAAAACAGTATGGAGGTTCCTCAAAAAATTGAAAATAGAGCTACCCTATGACCCAGCAATCGCACTACTGGGTATTTATCCTAAAGACACAAAGGTAGTGATCCTCAGGGGCACATGCACCTGAATGTTCATAGCAGCAATGTCCACAATAGCCAAACTATGGAAAGAACCTAGATGTCCATCAACAGATGAATGGATAAAGAAGATGTGGAATATATATACAATGGAATACTATGCAGCTAGCAAAAGAAACGAAATCTTGCCATTTGCAACGACGTGGATGGAACTATAGGGTATTATGCTGAGCGAAATTAGTCAATCAGAGAAAGACAATTATCATATGATCTCTCTGATATGAGGAACTTGAGGGTCAGGGTGGGGAGCCGTGGAGGGCAGGGAGGGAAAAATAATGAAACAAGATGGGGTCGGGAAGGAGACAACCCATAAGAGACTCCTAATCTCACAAAACAAACTGAGGGTTACTGGGGGGTGGGAGGGTAGGGATAGGGTGGATGGGTTATGGACATTGGGGAGGGTTTGTGCTATGGTGAATGCTGTGAAAGCTGTAAGCCTGATGATTCACATACCTGTACCTCTGGGGCAAATAATAATAATAAAATTAAAAAAAAAAAAAAGAGTTTCCTGCTCCTCAGACTGAGCCAGCCAGGCACACCCCTTCCCCGCCCCCCAGTGTGCATTTTAAAAGAATGTACGTTCTACTGTTGCTGGGAGAAGTATCTATAAATATCAGTTAGGTCAAGTTGGTTGACAAGGTTGTTCAAATCTTCTGAATCCCTAATTATTTGTCCATTTGTTTATTCAATTATTGAGAGAAGTTATCAAAATGTCCTGCTATAATTGTGGAGTTGTCTCCACAACCTCTCCCTGCAGTTCTCCTTGTAGTTTTTCCTTGGGTGTTTTGAAGTACTGTTTTTAGGAACATAAACATTTAGAATTATGTCCACTTCATCATGACGAAATTACCTTATCTCTGATAATATCCTTTGCTCTGAAACCTATTTTGTCTGATAGTAACACCAGATTTCTTTTGATACAATTAGTTACCCATTCTTTTACTTTTAATGGATTGTGTTTTCTGTATCAGAAGTTCATTGTGTGTAGGCATCTGTTGTTTCTTGTTTTTTATTCTATCTGAAAATCTCCATCTCTTCATTGGCATTGAGTGTTCATATTTAGTATGACTATTGGTAAGTTCAAAATTAAATCCATCATCTTGGTATTTATTTTTCTATTGTTTCTCATTTGTGTCCTTTTTCTGCCTTTTCTGGATTAACTATTTTTTATGATTCCATTTTCTCTCTTTTGTTGGTTTATTTTAGTGTTTCTTTTAGGGTTTATAGTATAGATCTTTAAATTGATACAGTCTCCATTCAAGGGATATTATACCACTTAATATATAATACAGACCTTTACAATAGGATAGTTCCATTCCTCTTCTGCCCTTTGTGCTATTGTTGTCATCTATCATACTTTAACCTATATTATAAAATGACTACATCTTAACATTTTTTCTTTAAAAACGTAGATCTAAAATAATTTCCTTTGTTTTGAAAGATTTTTGCAGGGTGTAGATTTCTGTGTTGATGCATCATTTTATTTCAGTAGTTAACTCAACAGATGTCACTCCAATATCTTCTTATAATTTGATTATGATGTGCCTTGGAGTAGTCTTCATGGTTCTTCTACTACAACTTCATTAAATTTCTTGGGCCTATGGGTTTACAATTTTCACCAAATCTGAAAATGTTTTCAGCCATAATTACATCAATTTTTTTCTTTCCCCCTTTTCTTCCTTAGGAACTCAAATTAATGTACAGTAGGTCCCCTAAAGTTTTCCCACAACTAACGTTCTCTTTGTTTAAAAAAAAAATTCTCTTTACTCCCTGTGTTTTATTTTGGGTTGTTTCTATTTTTATGTCTTCACTAATATTTTCTTCTGCGATGTGTGTCATTAATGCCATTCAGTAAATTTTCCATCATACACATTGTAATTATCATCTCTCGAAGTTTTAGATTTTATCCCTTATTTTCCATGTCTCTAATTTTCTGAAACTATGGAATTCAGTTATAATTACTCTTTTTAATGTCCTGGCCTACTAACTCTAACAGCTTTGTCAGTTTGGGTTTGGTATTGACATATTTATTGCCTCACTACAGGTCAAATTTTCTTGTTTCTTACTGCATGCTGGGTAATTTTGATTGGAGACCACAATTCTGAATTTTACCTTGGTAAGTGCTGGATATTTTTGTATTCTCATAAATCTTCTTAAGTTTGTTCTGCGACACGGTTATTTAGAAACAGTTTGATCACTTAGGAACGTGCTCTTAAGATATTTTGGGAGGGAGTAGTGCTCAATTTAGAGCCAATTACTCCCCATTACTGAGATAAGAGCCTTATGTGTACTTTACCCAATGCCACATGAATCTTGAGATTTTCCAGTCTGGCTAGTAGAAACAAGACACTATTCTTGCTGCTATCTGAAAGTCATGCACTCAAGTAAGGACCTCAAATCCTCTCAGGTTGTTCTTTCTTTGGCCTGGGGCATTTCCCTCAGGTACAGGCCCTAATCAGTAAGGAGCTAAGCATTTTTCTCTCTAGTCATCCTGTTTTGGGAATTCTATCCAGCATTGTCTCCTCTCCCTCTCCATTCTGTTTCTTCAACGAAGAAAGTCCCTGACTGTCCGAATGCCTCTTTGACCCAGCCTGGAAACCCCGCAAGCAGTAAGCTAGCATACTTCTAGGGCTCATTTCATTTGTTTCCCTGCTCTCAGAGACCTCTGCCCTTCAGCGTCTCATGTCCAGGACCCTGAAACCATTGCCTCATGTGTTGCACAAGTTTTGGTTGTTACAGATGTAGGAGTAAGGATTACTCTGATCAACCAGTAACTTACTACGTCAAGGACAGAAGCAGAGTGTAGTTAAATTTAAATTATTTACAATTAAATAAGATTAAAATTCAGTTCTCGGGGGCACCTGGGTGGCTCAGTCGTTAAGCATCTGCCTTCAACTCAGGTCATGATCCCAGGGTCCTGGGATTGAGCCCCGCTCCCTACTCCGGTGAGCCTGCTTCTCCCTCTCCCTCTACCTACTGTTCCCCCTGCTGTGCTCTCTCTCTCTGTCAAATAAATAAATAAAACCTTTAAAAATAATAAAATAAAATAAAATTCAGTTCCTCACTCACACTGGTCATATTACACGTAATCAACAGCCACATGTAGTTGTGGATACTATAACAGAAGAGACACAGAATAGTTCCATAATTGTAAAAAATTCTATTAGAACTGTCTGGCTAGTGAATGGTATTTCCACTGTGCATTGTGGTAATGTTATATAGCACTTAAAATATTCTAACTTTGGCTGTAAAGCAGACATCTGCATACATCTATTTTTATACTTTACATTTTTATGTGGAAATTGACAAATTTTATAATCATACCGCTTAATTTACTCATTTGTAGAAACAATATAATACCATCTATTACATCTATTGTAAGGATTAAATGAAGCCTAAAAGATTAAATAAAGCCTAAAAGAGACACTAATACAACAAAGATGTTCGATAAATAATAACTATTCACAAGAAGTAAATTCTCGGTAATTCTCTTCCATTTCACAACCATTGCACAACAAACCTAAAAAGGATAAGGTTACCTTTTTACTTTACTTTTTTACTTTAATTTTAACATTTTTTAACTCAAAAGGCAATGAAGGACACACTACAACAGGGATGAACCTCGAAAACATTATTTAACGGAAAGAAGCTAGTTATAAATGACCACATATTGTTTTTATAGATCTTTTTATTTATTTACTTGACAGAGAGCTAGATCACAAGTAGGCAGAGAGTCAGGCAGAGAGAGAGGAGGAAGCAGGCTCCCCGCTGAGCAGGGAGCCCGATGCAGGCCTTGATCCCAGGACCCTGAGATCATGACCTGAGCCGAAGGCAGAGGCTTTAACCCACTAAGCCACGCAGGTGCCCTAAATGACCACATATTGTATGATACCATTTATATGAATTCCAGGATAGACATATCTATTTACAGAACGTAGAGTAATGGATGTCTAGAGCTGGGGAAGTGAGGTGTGACAGCAACTGTTTGCTAATGGTACAAAGTTTCTTCTGGGGGTGATGAAAAGTTTTTAAAATTAGACTGTATGGATAGATACAGAACTCTATAAATACACTAAAACTCATATAATTAACACTTTCAACTGGCAAATTTTACAGCATATGAATTACATGTCAAAAACTATTCAAACTGATTTTTACAAAGTAATGCATATACACAATAAAAACAAAACTACAAACTGAATAACAAAAATACAGTGAAAAGAAATTTCCCTCCTATTCCAGATCTCTGATATGCTGTCTGTGCATACCATTGTATTTAGATACATACCTAATAAAAGCATTGTTTTATACTTTCCTTTCTAATTTTACACACACACACACCCATGTGGAAATGCTGACATTTTTTAAAACAGTCTATGAATAGGTATTTAGAGTGGATGGAGCCTGAAAATACTGAATACCAAAATATATTTTGCAAACATGTGCACTTATAACCTTTAAGGTAAATTCTTAGACCTGAATTCACTGCATTTAGGGCTAGGTGCATTTTTTACTTTGATTTATTCCTATCATCAATATATGAAAGCAGTCTTCTTTAAGTGAAACTGAGCCTCCACATTTATAAACATTTTTGTCTTTTGGTCATTTGGTTTAACTCTTTTTCATATCCTTTGCCTATTATTGCATTGTTGATCTGTTAGAAACCATTTTTATATTTTTGAAACTGCATATACTTATATGAAAACATAGACTTGATTTCATTATTATCTATTTGCACCAAGAATATGAACAGTTAAATAAAAGTAATCACGGAAGGAAATCTCATAATGTCCAATGCCAAAAGAACATTTTAAGCCAAAAGTATACACAAAGCATAACAAATAATCGAAAGTAAAGTTCATTCAGCTGAAAAAGTTTCTTCTGGAATGCCTTTTTAGGAAGTGATAGATTTACAGTACACAGTTTCCTGCTATCGAGGTTACAAACCTTTCAGGAAAAAAAATTGTACTATTACTCTCCTCACTATGTGGAATTGTATGAAAACTATCCCTCTCAAGGCTCTAACAAAGAAACAGTATCACAATATATGAATACTTTAAAATCCTAAAATTAACCAGAAATATTAAAAATGTGAATATGGCCCAACGTGAACATGTCCTGGAAAAGAAAGCTGTTTTTACCATTTAAGCCTCAAAATGGTTAAAACACATATCCTGAAGTCATTTTAGAGCCTACTAGAGACCTAAACAGATGGTGCATTTAACTACTTCCTACCACAGAGCTCTCCTGCTTTTCTTTAACAAACTCTATTAAATGTTCCTTGTCCCTGATCACTCCTTCTTGAGTGTGTCCAAAAACAATGATACCCTTTGCTGCCTGGCCTTCATTACTCATCAAGCCCACTTCCCCCATATTCATTGAGCCCTCTTCTTCCATGACACAAATAAATACTGAAATCTCACTTCTGTTTCTGTAAAAGAAGCAACAAACTTCCCTTGCCCACGTGTACTTTAGTCATACTTTAGCCACGCATCCACCCCCCCATCCACAAAAACTGATATGGTGGTCTATGTGTTTCTAACACTTTGACACTTAGCAAGTCAGAGAGAGAACTATACAGAGGAAAGCTCCAGATGATCAGAAGCCTGCATGATCTTTGGGTGAAAAAGAACAGATAAAGAAGCAGAAGTTCTGAATTTCATTTATATTTGTATTCAATACTTGCTATATTGCCAGTATATTAGGGAAACAAAACTACATAATATCTGATACCTGTTGCCCTTAATGAGGTGAGTCTAGTGGAAATGAGGGCACATTAACAAATCATTCCAATACGATACACTAGGACAGAATATTTACACTTCACCATTCAACAGGTACTCACCAAAACATGCTATTATTTTTTATTTTTTTTTTTTTTTAAGATTTTATTTATTTGACACACAGAGAGAGATTACAAGTAGGCAGAGAGGCAGGCAGAGAGACAGGGAGAGGAGGAAGCAGGCTCCCTGCTGAGCAGAGAGCCCGATGCGGGCCTCGATCCCAGGACGCTGAGATCATGACCTGAGCCGAAAGCAGAGGCTTTAACCCACTGAGNCCAAAACATGCTATTATTGTAATTATCTGACATATTTAGGTAATGCTTTTGGCCATCTATATATATACCTTGTTTTACGTCTCCACCAGAACTTATTTAGAACACAAGGTCCCAAAGGACAGTCTCTATTTCACCTAATTCCATACATGGATAGATTTTTGATATATAAGGATTTTGATATGATGTTACTGTCTGTTGATAGAACCCATCTTTCAAAAAAACTAAATAGTACTTCCATTCATTCACTTTTTAAAAGGCTGAACTTTAGACTATAAGCATTTTTTTCACTTTTCTACAAACACAGATCATTGCATGGCTTCTTGGGAGAAACCACTCTTACTGGATGAATGAGTGTTATCATAATTTGCAATGTATATATATTTTGACTCTGAACACACAACATATCATTATCATAATATTGATTGGCTTTAGACATGCATAGTTTTAAACAGCGTTATGCTCAAGTTAAATAGCTATGTATTGCTTTATAATTTAAAAAAATCCTTATGTAATTAAAACCTCACTTAACATACAGTCCACCTTTTTAACCCGTCCCTTTGTTTTAGATTGGCTGTTTAACTTAATGATTTTTTTAATTTCCCTTCCTTGACAAAACAAATACAGAAATAGTACAAAACACCTTATGGGGAATGTTAGAGTCACAAATGTCAGACTAGAGGTAAGAAGTAAGTCTTGGGTCTCCAGAGTAAGACTATAAACTTGATCAAATCACTTTCATTTTTTAAACTTTAATTTTTTCATCTTTAAAAAAAGTTAGATTAATCTCTAGGACTCTGCAGAACTCCAAAGTTCTATAATTTCCATTGTCAATTTTTTTCACCGTACAAGAAAATTATTTCTAAGGAAACTGTCAGTAATATACTAGGAGACAAATCTCAGAATATATGTATATACTAGGGCAATTTAAAGTATTTCTACTGACTGAACTGAGTGTAAGAAATTACACTAAATATGACCAAAATGTGGGCCTAGTCTCTTCCTTGTACTGATAACTATTCTTGATTTATACCTTCAAGGTCAGCAAACACAGTCTGGCAACATGTTATTAACCTTGAAATTTTTCAGTTGTAAAAGAATTATGTTAGATAGTGGCTGGGAAGTACAGCCTATATGATATCCTGTCCTTTTATGGTTAAATGAATAAACTGTACTTTGTTTTCCATAAAAATGAAACAATGTAAAGTATATAACTACAAAAAATTTCAGTACACAGTACCTAATACAACCTGCAAGTTAATTCCTCATAACAAAATGCTAATTTTGCTAGCCGATTTTTAAAAAATAGCTTTAAACAACTCACTATTTAAAAGACTACAGATAAATGTTTATACATACATTTACATAATTACATACATACATATACATACATACATACTTATTTAAAATTTTTTAAAAATGTAATGGTCAGGTAAAAGCCAAGATACGGATTTATTCACTGAACAAAATATTCTTTGAAAGCATACTCTTTGGGCGCCTGGGTGGCTCAATTGGTTAAGTGACTGCCTTCAGCTCGTGNGCCTCTCTGCCTCCTTGTGATCTCTCTCCCTCTGTGAAATAAATAAATAAAATCTTTAAAAAAAAAAAAAATAAAAAAAAAATAAAAATAAAAATGTAATGGTCAGGTAAAAGCCAAGATATGGATTTATTCACTGAACAAAATATTCTTTGAAAGCATACTCTTTGGGCGCCTGGGTGGCTCAATTGGTTAAGTGACTGCCTTCAGCTCGTGTCATGGTCCTGGAGTCCTGGGATCGAGTCCCATTTTGGGCTCCCTGCTCAGGGGGAAGTCTGCTTCTCCCTCTGACCTTCCCCCCCTCTCATGTTCTCTCTCTCTCATCCTCTCTCTCTCACATAAATGAGTAAACTCTTAAAAAAAAAAAAAAACAACCAAAAGCATACTCTTTGAACTGGGCTATAAACACCAATTAAACATGATCATCACACACCCACAACACTTTTTTTTTTTTAAAGATTTTATTTATTTATTTCACAGAGGGAGAGAGATCACAAGGAGGCAGAGAGGC
>LNAC01000415.1:1495124-1507495 GCA_002007465.1 Ailurus styani | reverse complement strand
GCGGGCCTCGATCCCAGGACCCTGAGATCATGACCTGAGCCGAAAGCAGAGGCTTCAACCCACTGAGCCACCCAGGCGCCCCACCCACAACACTTTATTCGCCTCTCAATTATGATCAAATAAAGGAAATGCAGTTTATTAGAAGTAAAGTTTGGCCACTGACTTATATTTAAAAGTTATCAAGATATTCAGCTGCTTCTTTTTTTCCTCATACTTACTTCTCTACAATATGGTCAATTCACTCGTCATTAAAAGTCATTAAAAATTCAATTCATGGGGCACCTGGGTGGCTCAGTGGATTAAGGCCTCTGCCTTCGGCTCAGGTCATGATCTCAGGGTCCTGGGATAGAGCCCTGCATCGGGCTCTCCACACAGCAAAGAGCCTGCTTCCTCCTCTCTCTCTGCCTGCCTCTCTGCCTATTTGTGATCTCTCTCTCTCTCTCTCTCTCTCTCTGTGTCAATTAAATAAAATCTTTTTTAAAAAAATAAAAAATAAAAATTCAATTCAAAACAAACAGGAAAAGTAAGTGTGAAAAGGAAGCCAAAAGAAACCATTAATAACTTTAAAGATACAAAGTTAGTAAAGGTAACTCAGACAATCAAAAGGACCAGAGAACATGGAGAAAGAGTAAAGTAGAGGAATAAAATAGATAATAAACTGCTATTGATTAACAGTGCCAGATATAAAAGATATTTTTAAAATATCACCTTTAATCCTAATAATGCCTCTTCAAGGTATGTTTTTATCACTCCGATTTTGAAGATGAGGGAAGTGAGCTCAGAAGATAAATTACTCACCTAAAATCACAGAATATTTAGTGGCTAACCTAGGACTCAAAACTAAGACTACTCTGATTTCAAATTCAAGGCTTTTAATTATACTCTTCCGCCTCTAGAAGATATTTTCTTATTAATGTTGACCGAGTGGTTACAATGCTTCCATGGGAGGAATAATCCCCATAATGCTTACAATGTATTATTTTTTTAACCAGTGTAATTTTTTTTTTACAAAGGGGAGGGAATTTTTTCATAGTTCAATATAATATTAAAACAACAGAGCACCAACACCACCAACTGCTGATGTTACTGAGCTCGCTACATGTCACCTGGCAGTAGTAGGCACCTGACCTGTACCACCATACGTAATCCTCAAACAGCTTTGCAACATAGGGATTACTATCCCTATTTCGGGGAAGACGTTTAGAGAGACATAGATAGTCATGGAATTAACGCAGGTTTAGAAACCAAGCGTGATTCCAAAACCCCTGACCTGTCATGGATTTCTCTCAAAGATTCCTTTAAAAACCCCCATTGGGGCACCTGGGTGGCTCAGTCGTTAAGTGTCTGCCGCCAGCCTTCGGCTCAGGTCATGATTCCAGGGTCCTGGAATGGAGCCCTATGCCATCATCGTCATCGTCATTGTTGGGCTCCCTGCTCAGCGGGAAGCCTGCTTCTCCCTCTCCCACTCCCCCTGCTTGTGTTTCCTCTCTCTCTGTGTCTCTTTTTGCCAAATAAATAAACAAATAAATAAATAAATCTTAAAAATAAAAATAAAACCCCCCATTAAAGCATTACTTCATTCAACTTAATTATGAAATATCTCATTTTCATGCACAGAAAATAAAATAGAAAGTTAAGATATAGTCTCTTGTGTGAAAGAATTCACCATTTGCATAATGAACCAGATTTAAGGAAAGATGACAAGAAAATTCCATAAGCCTAAAAATTTCTATGAAATATTTATTCTAGTAAAGAAAAGCACATTTAAAAAGTACATTTTTTCAATTTCAAAAATAAGTAATTTAAATATTACAATTAAAAAAAGAAACCTAGAAACCTTCCTTGTTTATATATTGAGATGAGAAAAAAGTGACATGAGCCAGTTTTCCAGTATGTTTACATAGTTATATAAAGAACCATTCTTTATCCTAATGCTGCCAAACACGTTACTTTTTCAAATCAGAAAAAAAAAAAAACACCGTGAAAAAGCTCGTATGTCATTCCACACATGGAGGAGAAAGGTTTTATATGGACTCAGAACAAAGTTAAAGCTGAAAAAATATTGTGTTTTCAGCAGGGCGAAGTAAACAGGTCACCTAAGTGAAACCTCTTTATTATAAGTAGACAATTTGTAGTAGATTAGTTATTTTCATCCAAATGGTGGTATTCCCATTAACTCAAATAAGAAATGGGGTTAGGGGTGATAAGGTGTTTTTCCCTCAGAGACATTACAAAAATAAATAAGAGCACCAAGATTACTTTAGAGAGGTCACAGCAAGGCCACATACAAACAGCACATGGCGATATGGCAATTCAGATTTTTATCATTTGATAAAGGTAAGAAAGACCATTAGAGTGAGGGTTATCATACTACTAATAAGGTGGCCAGAAAGACAGCATTCACAGCTTTACCAAACAACACTGTGCTGTGGACCAAAGACCAACAGCTGCTCTCCAGCTGGGTTCCAAATATTTTAGATGTCCACTGAGAACCAGCTCAATCCCAATACATAACCCCCCGCAAAACAGCCATCAACAATAAGTAAAAGGATACGTAATCTCTTTACTGTTGGTTTAAACAGAGCATAGGGTAATTTTACTTATGCATTGGTATGATAAAATATCACTTAGTTGTCCCAAGTCGTATACCCAGTGCCCATTCTTTGGGTATATGCTCATTCCAGAATTCGTTTGAGAAAATCCTTCCTTGATTAGGCACGGCATTGCTCGTATCTGTCTTGGTTCTCACTATTTCTATCCAGCTGCTGATTCATCTCTACATGCTACCATTTCTTCAGGCAGGAAAGGTCCAGAACTAATGGGCTGTTTTGTTTTTCGTTTCCTAATGAACATTTAAAAACTCAAAGCACAATGTAGTGGGCATAACCTGTACAAAAAATAAAAAAGAAGGCGAGGGTGGGTTGGGGTATAGAACGTGCTTGAATTCTGAATCAGATGAACTGTGGAAGACTGAATCTGCACACAAGATTTTTCCTTTTGAGGTTCCTATGATTATTACATTAAGGAAACACAACAGATCAAGGCCTCTCAGTTATGCTGGGTAACTAACTTTAAGAAAACTTCATTTTCTGTGTTGTTTCTTTCCTCCCCAGTCAACAAGACAGATTCAGTACCTAGTTTATCATGAAGAGACACAATAATATGGGAATGTATGCTTTTACAAAGTATCTACAAAAGGATCTTAACAGTTTTAAAAGAAAAGAGAATGATAAAAGAGTTAAAATAAAAATCACTACCGATATCTTTTGAATTCCAAAGTCAACTTTGTTCAGTACTTATGGGTCTAGGGCAACAAGAAGAAACTTAAATGCTTATCTGGTCTTGTTCCACCAGTAAAAATGAATTAAAAATAAACAGAGACAAAAATCTAGTACAAAATGAAGCTCACATCGAGTATTAGCTATTAGTTATGGATTGCAAAATGACTTTAAAAAGAGAGATTTAGAGAGCGGGCATCATCTCTGTCGTGGAAATCTCTACTTTGCCTTGTATTCCAAGTGCACGTGGTCAAGATCTTGAATGAAATTTGTGCATAAGCAGTTTCCAAGATGAATCTGGACCATACGACCTAAAACACAGGCAGGAAGTGTGTGTCTATCAGTCAAAACCAGCATTTTAGGCACTAATACCTGGGAATGTTTGTTCAGACTCTTCGCCCTTCAAAGTGCGTTACTCTTACAGTGCTGAGGTCACTACTGTGTATATACGTAGACATGTACGCATGTGTGTGTGTGTGTGTGTGTGTGTGTGTGTGTGTGTGTAAAGACAGACAGAGGCAGATGGGTACGTAGGTTGGTTTATACGCACAACTGCTCTCCAGAATCCTCTTACCAAAGGAGAGTATTCCCTACACTTGCCAAATAAATTCAAAATAATATACCTGCAAATCTGAGTACAATCTAAACTTGGAGAAACCTCCACCTTGTTTTCTTTCTCTCCATCTTACTTGCTTTTTTATAATTCCTACACCTGAGAGGACTAGGAGTCTTCAGGATGAACAATGTGATCCTCATACAGTATTATAGTCCCTCAATAATATTCACAAGCTGATAATCATCTACTCCTACGGAAACTGTCATGAAAGGAAAAATAAGTTTTGCTTTTTCTTCTCATTTTTTCCCCCAAAAGATGTCATTACGAGGCATGGGAAGAGTTGAACAGAGGGTTTTTTTTTTTAATCTTTTCATAATTGCATTCTTAATGTTCTCACAGTCTTTTTTTAGCAGCAATTGGATAGCTGCAGCTTTAGTTTACTTTTCTCTAGCATATTACATTTATGTAATAATCCCCAAAATGTAAATTTATACTTACTCTAAGTTATATTCCAAAGCAGTACCTTGAAAATGCAGATTATTGAAAAGATAGACATATGGGACATAAAAGTCATGGTTAAGAACAACAACAACAAAAACATTCACTTAAATTATAGACTAAGTTATTTAGCTAACCTGAGTCAGATTTTTTGAGGTGGTTATTTTTAAAGGCATTTTACAGTTTACAAAGAGCATTTTCAAAATAAAATTCTACAAATTACAGCACATACAAAGACATCCCTGGGATATTTCTATAACAACATGTCTAAATACCATTGTTGTCTCCACCATAAAGTTAGAATGAGATGAATAAGCAGTATACCAGCAGAGCAGAACGACCCAGTATTGTCATGCTGGGAAGATGACTATGAGTGAAATAGAGTAATACCCTAAAAAATAAGTCCTCACAACACCCAAAGCACTTTGAAACTGATATGACTTGGGCTTCTCGGTCTTCAAAATTTAATTAGTAACAATAAACCAAACTAATTGGGAGTAGAAACTGCAAAGTTCTAAAGAGCATTTCTAAATGTAATTTTCTTAGTGTATTAAATACAGGGCATGGCAAAAATGAGGTATACATGTATGTTAGCCAAATTTTTCACATGGAAATTCTGTCATAACAACAAATAGTCTGATTAATATTTTAATAGAAAAGGCCCCTAAGGAAAGCAGGTGGTTCCTGGTACACAGAGTCTCAGTGTCTGAGTTATCCTGAGTGTACATTCCTTCATCTTAAACAAGCTAGGAGCCAAAGTATAAACTGGCATTTGTGGAAGCATGATCTCATTATTTTAAAAATGAAAAAGGGTACAATGACCAGTTTTTAAGTGAAAACTAAACATTAAAATATTGGTAATTACTCTACTTCAAAACTTTCATTGGAAATACACTTTTATATATATTGAGACCTAGCTGAGCAACAAGTAAATTCTTCAACTAAATATACTCATTATTTAGGAGTGAGCACAGTATGAAGGACTAGAAGAAAACTTTTCCCATTATCTATAACAATAACGTGACATGTGAATTTCATTTTGGATTGTTAGTTCACCAGAATAAAAATCAAAGCATTTTATTTATATCAACTAAATTTCAACACAAAACTATTGCCTGGTTATTCCATTTCTGCATACATATATAAATAAAACTGATGGTCAGCTAACCTTCAAAAGTTAAGTGATCTGTACCCAAGTGATTGTAAATCTTTCTTAGTATTAATAATTTCCAGCACTTAAATTGCTTTCATTGATATTTTAAATCTGAGTTGCTAGCTCTAATTAGTTTCATATAAATGCACGTAAATATTTCTAATGTTTTGTTCGAATCTTTATTTAAATCATTTTGAATAGATATTAGACAAGAACCCCACTGTCTTGCTTTAATAACGTATTCACATATAATCTGTAAGAATGACAATCTATAAATTTTATAGACCTGTAAGTAGTCCTGTGAGTACCTTCCATCTTGGAAGGATCCAGCAGAATCACCATGAAGCGTGAGGGGAGAAAAAGAGATTCAGGTATTACTGCCTATTAACAGAAGGGCACAAAATCAATATGAGCAGGTATATTCATTTTTCTATTATCTAGGTAATAGAGAACGGATGTTGAATAGGGTCCAAGGGAGCTAAGTTTGATGAGATCAAGAATCATTAGAAAAGGGCGCCTGGGTGGCTCAGTGGGTTAAAGCCTCTGCCTTCGGCTCAGGACATGATCTCAGGGTCCTGGGATCGAGGCCCGCATTGGGCTCTCTGCTCAGCAGGGAGCCTACATCCTCCTCTCTCTCTCTGCCTGCCTCTCTGCCTACTTGTAATCTCTGTGTGTGTGTGTCAAGTAAATAAATAAAATCTTAAAAAAAAAAAAAGAATCATTAGAAAGGACAGACCCAGAAGGATGGTACAGAGGCAGACCTCACAGAGCACGTGAGCAATGGAACTGACAATGTGAAGGGCAGGGCAAGAAGCTGTTGAAATAACTGTTTCCTACTTCCCACTTCTGCCTAAGGCCAGCAGGACCTGGACTAATCACTTCAGGCCCAGACCAGTCTCAAAGATCAAGTGGACCACCATCTAAATCCCTCACTCTGCCAAATCCCTAGAACCAACTCCCAGAGGTTCTCACCCTTGGCACTAGTGATAATTCTTCGTTGTTTGGGGCTGAGAAGGGGGAGGCTGTCCTGTGCACTGTGGATGTGTAGCAGCATCTCTGGCCTTTACCCACAAGATGACAACGGCACCCCCATCACTGGTGAGGACAACCAAAAATGTCTCCAAACATTACCAACTATCTCTGGGAAGGTGTTCAAAATCGCACCCAGCTGAAACCACTGACCTAGAGGAAGCCTACAGATGTTTTTAGGTGGACCTCTCATACAATCTTAAGCACTGATAAAACCCTGAGAACTATATAATCTAACCAGTTCCCTGCTACATGAGTCCCTTCTGTGATGACCATAAAAGATCACTATAGGGGCACCTGGGTGGCTCAGTCGTTAAGCATCTGCCTTCACTCCAGGATCAAGGCCCACATCGAGCTCCCTGCTCAGCAGGAAGCCTGCTTCTCCCTCCCCCACGCCCCTCTTGTGTTCCCTCTCTCACTGTGTCTCTCTATGTATGTATGTATGTATGTATGAATGAATGAATAGATAGATAGATAGATAGATAGATAGATAGATAGATAGATAGATAGATAGATAGATAGATAGATAAATAAAATAGCTTTTGCTTAAAAATCTCCTGGAATGAAAAACTCACAACTTTGCCAGGCAACCAGATCCATTTTTTGGACAGTTCTATTTGAAAATTCTTCATCACTGCACTGAAATATACTTTCTCTAAATTATACCTGTAGTTACTAGTTTATTAAAAAAAAAAAAAGAATCTTCCACAAAACGTGCCCTTCAAAGATGATAACCTCAATACCTTCATCCCTATGTAGGTCAGATCTACAAGGGACACATAAACCATCTCAATCAATATTTTAGCTACTCAGTGGTCCAGCTATTCCACAGAGGAGGAGAGTAACTGGACTATCTTTCAGCTCCAGGTAGGTCCAGCCCTGGATCACATATGCGTTTGCAGCAACATTTATAAAACTTTTATTTTTTCATCTAAGCTTTCATAGTCTCAAAAATACACCTATAACTTATGGAATGACTTTTTCTTTTCTAATTATTTCCTTTTCATTTAAATAGCATTCGATTCCTGATAAGTTTTAAATTCTTTTTAAAAAAAGACTGACTCTCTCATTGGTGGACTAAACGATATATATTCCTTAAACATACTAAGACTCTTCATTTTACTGTTGTACTGTATTCACTGCTTTCTTAGAAGTAAGTTAGTCCTTAATTTTGTATAATTTCATTTTTTGTGTGTAACTGGTGCTCTGAATTTGGGACTGCTAAATTTTAATATGTTTTTAAAGTGATAAAACTAAAGCATACAACTTGCCCACTGAGAAAATATATTTTTGAAATGGCTTAAGGCAAAAGTATTTTCGTAAGGCTTTAAATCATTTGTGTTTTAACTATATAATTAACCTCACCTATCCAAAACTAAGCTGGTCAGTAAATCTAATTACTTAAAATGGCAGTTTTGTTTTTTAAGCAAAGAAACTATTTGTTCAAATAAAATCAAATCTGTAAAAACCTTTATAAGTAAAATAAATAAATACAGAAATGCTCTGCTTGAGGTACTTCTTTGTCTCCCATACCACACTACACAGTAGTTCTTAAGAGGCTCTGCAAAACTCTAGAAATATGTGAAGAATATCTTAGGAAACACTATCTTGGCAAATAGTTTGAGAAAAGAAAAAAAAAAGTTTAGATCCTGAAAGAGATGCCACAACCAGCATGTATTTGATTTATAGTAAATTACCTCATGTCCTTTCTCACAGTAAGTCTGTTTCTTAATTTACATGTCATTCTAGAAATGTGGGTTAAGTGGTTTCAAAAATACAATAGCAAATTCATAGGACGTAAATGTAAGAGACCGGGATGCTAGAGGAAGGTGTAAAAATAATAATGATGGAATAGTTGAAAGCAAAAGCAAAGTAGGAAACTGGTTAAGAATGTTGTATTGTTTGCAAAGTCAGCCACAACAATTTCTCCCATCCCTATGTGTATGCCCACTTGTAATTTGATTTTGCTGCTCTGTTCATTAGAGTTAAAGAAACAGACTAGTTTCCCTCCATTCCTGGGTTAGCCCTATGATTTGCGTTCATCAACAGAACGTGGCAAAAGTGACATGGTGGGACTCCCAAACTTAGGCTCCAGTATCACCTCTTGGAACCTTGAGATCACTGTGTAAAGAAGCCAAAGCTAACCAGCCTGAGGGTGAGAGATCAGGGAGACAGAGAAGCGAAGGCCCAACTCAACATCGTACCAGGCCACGAAGCACCAGAAGATGAGAGTTGTCTGAGTGATCCCAATACATACCAGCAGAAGAACTGCCTGGCTAAGCCCAGACAAAATTGCGGATGCACAGAATTACAAGCAAATAAAATTGCTGCCGTTCTGGGGGAGGCTCCCTATACAACAATAGATAGTAAATAAGCTAAGCACAAAATTAATAGTCATCTGGAGATCATTTAGTGTAGAATAAAGAACCCTCCCCAGTTTGACAGGTGCTAAATGTATAAATATTATGGGATTATAAAATCTTCCATAATAATATTAAAAATGAACAATTTAAGTTGTTCATTATGTTCTAGTTAAGAAAGAAATATGTGATACCTTTTAGAAACAATTCAATCTAGGATGATTTGAAATATTTTAATGAATCTAAAATGTATAAAAAACTTGGGTTTTTGCATTACTAAATACCAATGAATTATTGGTTTTACATATATGATAGAAATTATAATAAGTAATAGAATAAAATTCTTTAGCACCTATATTTCCTTATATATTCCATCAGCGTTGAATAGGAAGTAAATTATGGATATATAAAACCTAGAACATACTTTTTATGATCTAATAAAGATGCATATTTTGGCAGCTGACACATCTTCATCCAATTCTTTATTCAAAAGATTGGCTGAAAAATATATTAGAATCATTCAATTGTTGTAGCAGCAGAAACTCTGCATAAGTGACCCATAGCTTCAATCTTTCCTTCCCATAACATTCCATAGTGATGTAATATAAAGGAAAATGTTTTAAATACCTAAAATAAGACCATTTAATTAAGCAAACACTATAATTACTAGTATATATATATATATTTTGTTGCCTCATAACCTGGTGCTATAGCCAAAAGAAAACACCAAAAAAAAAAAAAGTGTTAAAGAGTCTGAACTACATAGGTAGCGTTCTTTTCTTAAAGAAAATTCTCCTTCACATGATGACCTACAGCGTAGCCTACCAAGAAGTAACTTTCCAATATAGGTATTCTGTGAATAAGACTAAAGCATACCTACCACCAATCCTAAGTCAAAGCAAGGGTGCAAACAGGCCTGTTTTTCACTGGCAAGGCACCTAGAGAAGGTCACCTACTGGCCCCATGGATACCTAGCAGGACTGCATTACACTGAGAATTCACCACAGTCTAGAACAGAGGTTCTCAACCTTTTTGTGTGTTCAGAGCACTTTGGAATGAAGAAATTAAGACTTGGGTCAGCCATGGGTACACCGACTACTACAACAGAGCAAAGGATTACAGTTTCCATAAAAGAATTCCTTATTTGTCTCATTTTAAGGATCTTAAAACTCTGTTTTCCAACATCACATCACTATGGGATGCTATAAGTAATAGTTCACTTATACAGACTTTGTGCTGCTGAATAGCTAGAAGGTCTTTCTAAATCACCATTTAGAAGAGGATAATGGATGTGATGTCAGCCTAAATATTTTTCTTTATTAGATCATTAAAGATGTTCCACAAAAACAAAACAAAACAGACACATACAAAAGAAAGAACAACGAAGTAGGTAGAAACTTTTGGATGTGACAGATTTATGACATTGATTGTGTCAATGAATTCACAGCTGTATACATAGCTCCATACTTATCAAGTTGTAGACATTAAATATGTACAGCTTTTGGTATGCTCATCAAACCTCAAAAAAGTAGTCTTTCTAAAAAGAAGTGTATTCTATGTTTTGTAGGTCCACAACTGACCTCCTATACAGCACTGGTGGAACATGCAATCTAGTCACCCATTCCATAAGAATTTACTGAATACATACTACCATACTGGAGATCCAATAGAGAATAACAGGTATAGGACCCACTGGTTTGGAAGCTTGAAAGTTGCCCTTCTGTACAGTCTGTGAGTATAAGTGGATACTCCTCTTGTAGAGGCCATGTTCTCAAATAGCCCAGAAGTCTTTCTTTGGTGCTGGCTTCTCATCACACTCTAGGTATCTCAGGCTTTATCACTTTGCATGCTTCATTAAGGTCAATGTTCTGCCATATGATGTCACAAGAGAACTGTATAGTTGCAACAACAACAGTTTGTATTTACTAAAATCTGGCAGCACACCTTCCATGGGACACTACTGGAGAGGCACCAGTTTGACTCAGCAGGCAAAGAAATCTGACTTCTTAGAATGCAAAGAGACCATTTTACAAATGCTTATGACATTCATTAAGCTACCAGAGACAGCTCTAGCCAATATGTAGTTTATAAATTTTTTTAAATAAATTTTTAATATAAAACTTAACTGCCAAAGCAGCAATACATTCTAAGGCTCTTATTAATGAATACGCTCCCTAAATGTAAACTCCGTAAGAAGCCAGATTAGAAGATTTACTGGTGAACAAAGCATCAGAGCAAGACGAGTCAATTGAGGTTTCAATACATAGTGATGTCAAGCTAAAACAAACAAACAAACAAACAAAAATCACCATTTCTATTAAATCAGGAGAAATACACTAATCACACACAGGACACATCACACACAGGACTCCCCAGCCATGGCATTCTCTCTGCTATACTGGCACTGCTAACCTTCGATCTACAGCTCCTAGTTCTCCCTTCCTTGAATGATCACCACCTTCTATAATTCACAATATCTTCCTTTAGAATTATTATTATATTCCATTATATTTCAGCCAAATTTTACTCTGACCTAAAACCGTTCTGATCCTTTAGAGTAATCACACATCTCTACTTTAATCCATCCATTTTGTAACTACCAAAATTGGGGCAAGAGAGATAGGCAGAGTAACCATCATTTACCAGCAAGAAAAAAAAAAGAATGCAGGTAGCGGCAAGATGGCGGAGGAGTAGGAGACCGATTATCATCAGGTCCCAGGAATTCACCCAGAGAGCTATCAAACTATTCTGAACACCTACAAATTCCACCGGAGATCAAAGAGAAGAAGAGCAGCAATTCAAGGAACAGAAAATTGACCGCCTTCTGGAAGGTAGGCCGTGCAGAGAAGTGAATCTGCGGCGACGGGAAGATAGACCCGGGGGGAGGGGCCGGCTGCCGGCAAGGGAGCGAGCAGCGGAGCACAGACTCGGGACTGTTAGAAGTCGGCTCCACTGAGGGACGTCGCCCCAGAGGCCAAGTGGGGGGTGAAGCCCCTGCAGGGACAGTGTGGTCTCAGGACCCACGGGGACACAAAAAGACCAGGGGTATCTGAGCGCGACCGAGCTCCCAGGTCTCAGAGAGAAGCCGGCGGGAGAGACGGAGCTGAGCTGAGGTGTCTCTCAGCTCGGGGTTACCTTGGGCTGTGATCTGAAGCACAGCCGGGCCACTGCTCTGTGAGCGGGGACCCCACGGGCGGCAGACCCGGAGATACTCACCTTCCTCCTCCGGGAGCAGCGGCGTGGGAGCGGCTGCAGGAATCTGCCGGGTTCGGAGATTCTAAACGGGGTCGTGCCAGAGATAGAGACGCTCGGTAACAGGCCGGGTGAGCTCGGAGCGCGGCCAGAGACCAGGAGACGGGAGGGACTGCTTTTCTCTGAGGCGCGCTGAGGACTGAGGCCCCAGGCTCTCGGCTCCTCCAGGTCGGAGACTGGGAGCCGCCATTTTCAGTCCCGTCCTCCAACGCGGTAGGAAAGCGTTCAGGGGAACAAAAGCTCCT
>LNAC01000415.1:1459939-1494637 GCA_002007465.1 Ailurus styani | reverse complement strand
CAGAAATAGATAATATAGATATAGGATTTTGTTTTATTTTTGTTTTGTTTTGTTTTTGTATGATTTTGTTATTTTGGTTTTTTTTGGTTTTTTCCCCTCTTTCTTTTCTCCCCAGTTCCAGGTCTCTTCTGAGTAGGTTAGTGTATATTTCTCTGGGGTCATTGCTACCCTTTAGTATTTGGTTCTCTCATCCATCTATTCTTATCTGCATAAAATGACATGGTGGAAAAAATCAACACAAAAAAAAGAACAAGAGCCAGTAATGACGGCTAGGGACCTAATCAATGCGGACATTAGTAATATGACAGAACCAGAGTTCAGAATGACGATTCTTAAGGTGCTGGCTGGGCTTGAAAAAAAAATGGAAGAAAATAGAGAAGCTGTCTCTAAAGAAATAAAAGACCTTTCTGGAGAAATAAAAGAACTAAAATCTAACCAAGCTGAAATCAAAAAAGCTATTAATGAGGTGCAATTGAAAATGGAGGCTCTTACTGCTAGGATAAATGAAGCCGAAGATAGGATTAGTGATTTAGAAGACAAAATGTCAGAGAAAAAAGAAGAGGATGAAAAGAGAGACAAACAACTACTGGACCATGAGGAGAGAATTCGAGAGATAAGTGATGCCATAAGACGAAACAATATTAGAATAATTGGGATCCCAGAAGAGGACGAGATTGAGAGAGGGCCAGAAGGTATATTGGAGCAGATCTTAATACAGAATTTCCCTAATCTGGCAAAGGGAACAAGCATCAAAATCCAGGAGGCACAGAGAAGCCCCCCCAAAATTAATAAAAATAGGTCCACACCCCGTCATCTAATAGTAAAACTTACAAGTCTTAGTGACAAAGAGAAAATCCTGAAAGCAGCTCGGGACAAGAGGTCTATAACATACAATGGTAGAAATATTAGATTGTCAGCAGACCTATCCACAGAGACCTGGCAGGCCAGAAAGAGCTGGCATGATGTATTCAGAGCACTAAATGAGAAAAATCTGCAGCCAAGAATACTATATCCAGCTAGGCTGTCACTGAAAATAGAAGGAGAGATAAAAATCTTCCAGGACAAACAAAAACTCAAGGAATTTGCAAACACCAAGCCAGCCCTACAGGAAATATTGAAAGGGGTCCTCTAAGCAAAGAGAACCTAAAAGAAACATAGACCAGAAAGGAAGAAACACAATATACAGTAACAGTCACCTTACAGGCAATACAATGGCTCTAAATGCATATCTCTCAATAGTTACTCTGAATGTAAATGGACTAAATGCCCCAACTAAAAGACACAGGGTATCAGAATGGATAAAAAAACAAGAACCATCGATATGCTGTCTACAAGAAACTCACCTTACACGCAAGGACACCTCCAGATTTAAAGTGATAGGGTGGAAAACAATTTACTATGCCAATGGACAGCAAAAGAAAGCTGGAGTGGCAATCCTTATATCAGATAAATTAGATTTTAAGGCAAAGAATATCATAAGAGATGAGGAAGGACACTATATCATACTTAAAGGATCTGTCCAACAAGAAGATCGAACAATCATAAATATCTACACCCCTAACATGGGAGCAACCAATTATATAAACCAATTAATAACAAAATCAAACTTGGCGGAACTTGGGCGGCAGGGTGGAGGGTCATAGGGGGTAGGGAGGGAAAAATAATGGAAGAAGATGGGATGGGGAAGGAGACAAACCATAAGATACTCCTAATCTCACAAAACAAACTGAGGGTTACTGGGGGGTGGGAGGGTAAGGATAGGATGGATGGGTTATGGACATTGGGGAGGGTTTGCGCTTTCGTGAATGCTGTGAAAGATGTAAGCCTAATGATTCACAGACCTGTACCCCTGGGGCAAAGAATTAAAAAGAGAAAAAGAATTCTTAATACAAAAAAAAAATGCAGAAGAGCTAAAGTGGGTAGTATTAAAGTAATTAAACAAGAAAGCCTTTAGCCTGAAGTGGCTCTATGCTTTGGCAACTTCCATGCAAGACAAAAACCTAAGCTAGAATAAATTCCTGTAAATGCCTCAAGGCTAAGAAATTGAAACCTAAGAACAACCGACCACAACAACCAACAAACTAGGTTTTTCCAAATGAGGCACCCAGTTAAGCCATAGCCAATCAAATAATTTCCTTGCATTTCATCCATTTCTGCTGTAGAAAAGCCTTTCTTCCCCACCCCCACCCCATCCCCGCTCCTGTCCACAGAACACTCCCAACTACTTTCAGTTTGGTGTTGCCCGATTAAAATTTTCATTTGTTCAAATAAACTCTTCTAAATTTTACTGTCTCCGTTTATCTTTTAACAGTTCAAAACTGAATGAAGTCTACATATTTTACTTAAAAAACAATGACCTTTATGCAGATTAGTTGTACTACCTATTAATATTCATTAGCAGCTATTGGGTGTTTGCTATGTATCAAGCCTTATTCTTCACAGACAGATACATAGAAGATATACAGATGGATATATAGATATATAGTATAGACAGATATATAATATCAGATTTTATACGCTTAATAAACCACGAGTATATGTCACTAGGCCTATTTTACATGAGAAGATAATACTAAAAAAGTTAATAAACATGCCCAAGATCTCACAGCTCTGAAGTCAAAGAGCCCTTTCTTTACCTATTTACTATTGGCTATACTATCTCAAGAGAATTTCAATGCTTTATACTTGGCAATCTTCACAAACAAGGGCTCAATAGGAAAGAGTGGTTTAAAAACAGATCTCTTTAGTTGTTCAGTCTCCCCAAACTCCATCTTCTAATCAACTAAATGAGCTTTAAAGGGAATAAAGAGAAGAGAATGCACACCAGCTCAAGAGAGTGAATGGTTGAGGGTACCATTCTGTAATGTTTCTTGCAGCTTCCTCAATTCTACAGGGTCTCCTTACTTCCTGTGTTTTCTTCCTAATTATCTTCAATATACTTTTTACTCTGTGGACCTAACTAAGTCTATGACAATAGGATGCCTAGGGACCTAAGGACAGGGACAGAAGACCAGGGATAGAGAACTTACCAAGAGCAACGACAGCTCTGTTTTTAAAATCTTCCATGAAATAAGCATATATGAAAACTACATAGTTATGAGATGGTAGTAAACAGTGTATTTATTTATAGGAAATACCAAAATCCAACTTCATTAAAACTTTAGTACTCCAAGAGGCAGTGCGTTATTCCAGAAAGTACTAAGGCTCTGAAGTCCTTATTGTGTGTGACCTTGGGCAACAGAGACAGCGTCTCTGAGCCTCAGTTTTCTATCTAACTAAAAATGGGGCTAAGAATGAATACCTTTTGAGCTATTTTGAGGCCTTAATGAAGCAATAAATGCATGTAAGGCATTTAGCACATTACTTGGCACAGTGACGAGGGTCTATAAATGGTAGTGATTACTGTTACTATACCCTGGAAAATTTATGCTTTCAATTAAGTAAACAATGTTACCTAATGACAACTCATTAAACTAGAAACATGTGGTCTTTGAATCCCAGCGAGAGATCTAAGGGACACCTGGAAAGTCTCCTGAAACTATTTCAGGTAAAGCAAAGATCACAGGGAAGCAGAGAACAAGAGCCATAAGGTAAGAGGATCACAGCAAAACTTCCAAGGGCAATACAAAAGCAGAATTATTAATTTCGCCACCCTAGGTAAAACTTTAAAATATTTCAAAAAACATAAAACTTGGTGTCACTTTCAGAGTCTGTCCCAAGAACTTAATGTCCCGAAACAAATAGCCTGAGGCTTCAAACTAAAACACATCTGAGCGACAATTACTAAAAAGTTTCTTACCTCTCTTTCCTCATCCTTTACCCTAGCATTCTGTGCCATACGAATCATCAGTAAATTTAATCAGAAAAATTCCTAAGAGTTAAAACTAGCTACTATTTTGGTAGGTATACTGTCTTGTCATGCCTTGCCTAGATCAAATGCATGTCTTCATAATTTTCAACATTACAGGGAGAGAGGAGAGAGGAAAAGAATTTTCATTAACCTTACCTTTAAGTGGACTATTCTGTCCAACATAGGCTCTAACATACTACTAAAACCAAATATACACACACACACACACACACACACACACACACACACACACACACACACACACACACACACACACACACATATATATATTACAGTAAAGAATCCAGGCATGGAGATAATTTCAAGTTTAGTCATCCATTGCAACAACATATAAGACTTCAATGAAAACAAAAATAAAATCCCAAAATAATGGTTCCTGCTAGAATAATTTTTAAACTATTAGTATCCTGCCAAAATACCTTGAAAGACTAAACTTGTATAGACTAAACTTTTTATTCTGATTAACTATACTATACATATGTAATAAATATTCTCAAACTAATATTAAATGTGAATATACCTAACCGATGTTTCAGATTAGTCTCTTAGCAACACTATCACAGGTTACAATATGGATACTTTAGAAAAATTTGCCCTCACTGTGAGATTTGTTTTCATATTATTTTATTTAATAAATCTTCATCTCTGAACAATTATGAACATAATCGTAACATGAGATAGGAAGAAAAGAGCAAACCATTTAAAAACTCCTGTATGAGTTAAGTGTATCACCATTTGCCTTTCTGTAGTCCTAGAGTAACTGGAGATTAATTGTAACAAATTTTCACAATTCTCAATTTTTATCCACTCTATACAGACATGTATCACCAGCACTACTGAATACTAAGTCACAGAAGTTCACACAAATGACTACATATTACTCTCAGATGCAGTTTCTGAAGTTTTGCCAACAATCTGGAACACAGTATGGATTTTTCAAACCAGATGCATATCATTTCCTCACTTTATGAAATGTTACTACAAAGCTGTGTTTCAATAAAACTATTACAAAATGAATTACATTTTAAATTACTAGAACAGTAGTTCGCAACCACCTGTGCAAACATAAATGACCAGTTAGGCCTAGCAATAAAAAGAAAAATGAAGATTTATTACAATTAGTAAGAAAGTGAATCCCCATGTTCATCCCATCAAGTCTATCTGGCTTGGGGCTCCTGGTGGCTCAGTCAGCTAAGCATCTGTCTTCGGCTCAGGTCATGATCTCAGGGTCCTAGGATTGAGCCCTGCATCAGGCTCTACGCTCTGTGGGGAGCCTGCTTCTCTCTCTCCCTGTGCCCCTCCCCCTGCTCATGTTATCTCTCTCTCTCTCTTTCTCAAATAAATAAAATCTTAAAAAAAACGGGGGTGCCTATTTGCCAAAGAGGTTATCTCTGCGAGGGGAGAGAAAGACCCACCAAGGCACTATTTTGCCTAATTCTGCGGTGTCCCACTCTTTTGATCAGCAGCATGCTGAGAATCAGTTAAGGGGAGAGCATGGGAGGGGCGCCTGGGTGGCTCAGTGGGTTAAAGCCTCTGCCTTAAGTTCAGGTCATGATCTCAGGGTCCTGGGATCAAGCCCTGCATCAGGCTCTCTGCTCGACAGGGAGCCTGCTTCCTCCTCTCTCTCTGCCTGCCTGTCTGCCTACCTGTGATCTCTCTGTGTCAAATAAATATATAAAATCTTTAAAAAAAAAAATTTTTAAAAAAGGGCGGGGAGAGCATGGGATATGGACTCCGGACAAGGAAAGGAGAGAGAGCATGAACAAATTCTAACAAATTACTATGCTGACCCAACTTTTAGGTCTGAAAAATAAGACTTTCTCTTATTCATCTGTATCTCCCCAAAACCTACATTAGCATCACAAATGTTAATTAACTGATATTTTTTTTTCAAAATCTGGCTGTAATATCACTTGCCATATCAAACTTCAAAGAATATAAAAGTTTCATATAAACTGTGGTATTAAATTATGTCCCACTACAGAAATGGTAACGACTTCATCCTACTCCAGCCTCTGACCCCTCCCAAGTATTAGTTTTCACACTAAAATATCTATGCTATCCAACAACATCGAGATAACTACAAATACCTTCTAGCTGGCTTCTTAGTATTCATTTCTCCCAATCTATAGTTAATTGACAGACATGTCTTTCCTAATGCACCATTTTCATCATACCATTCTTACTCAAATATCTACAGTAGGTCTTCATTGCTTATTGAAAATCCAAAGCCACCATTCCATCAAACAATCTTAGAACTCTCCCATCTCACTTCACTTTACTTCTTAAAACAACCCTATGTTTCAACTGTGTTCCCGTATCTTCCTTACAACTTATCTCCACACCTATTTTTTTCCATCTGTGTAACTTCTCATTTCTTGTAAGGCTCACAAGCACCATTTCTTTACAAAGAATGTAGATGACATAGTCTCTGACTTTTGCCATAGACAAAACTAGCAAAAATTACTTTAATTCAATAATTAGCACTAAATAATAAATACTGATTTAAAATACAGTAAGTGCTCACAGAACGTACATTCCACACTAACAGAGTTTCATGGAGAAGGTAGAACAGAACAGGTAGAATTCAGAAAAGAACTACAAAGGGCATTTCATATGGAAGAAACAACATGAATAAAGAATAGTTATAGAAACAAGTATTATATTGTACTTTGTAGGGAAGTAGTAGGAAGAAAAGTTGAATACACAAGAAAGGGACAAATTATAGATGGTCTTAAATACTAGGCCAAAGGGCCTGGGTTTGATGGGTCATTTGTATGAATATTCAATCCACCCATTCATAGAACAAAGACTGGCCAAGTAAACCTATTATGGATTTATAAGGGACTTTCAGAAAGAGGCCAAAAACAAAATGAAAGAGAAAAACAAAAAGCAAGGGAAAAGACCTCCCAGATTATCTACAGTAATTGAGTCAAAAGAGCACAAGCATCCAGAAATGAGTAATGGCAGTGAAGCTAGAGAGAAAAGGATAATTCTAAAAATTTGAATGAGAAGAACCTAGAAAAGACTATACAGAGGAGAAAAAAGAAAGAATAAAGAAAAAATAAAAAATATTTTATTTGGGGAGTCAGTATAAGAAGGAATAGTTAGTTAAGAGATTCACTCTCGAGTCATTCTACCAACACTTGACTGGGAGAAAAATTTTCCATAGGTCTTTCATGTTTCTGCATGTCTTATAAGAGAGGCACTCACCTTTCATTCTAGACTGTCTTTCAAGGATTTCTATGTACACTGAACAACTTTGGAAGATAATAGTTATTTTTTTCCTCTGGAGCAAAAAAGCATGCTTACTGCCCATTATAAAAGATTTGGATTCCCCGGGCTCAGAGCTTTCTGCTTGTCATCCAATCTACTGTGTTTGCAGATGTCACCTGGCATTCTTCACTTCACCCTAGAACAACTCAGGCTCCAGAAACCATCACAGGAAAGTGATGATATTCCATCTACTGCTATTGCTCTAAGTCTTTTGTCTCTGAACAGAAATCTCATGTCTTCTGCCAACATCCATGAAACCAAGGCAGGTTAATTTGTGAGCCTAAAAGTAGGGTAAAATCTCTGACTCTTTATAATTCTTTTTTGTTTGTTTGTTTGTTTTTAAGATTTTATCTATTTATTTGACACAGAGAGAGAGAATACAAGCAGGCAGATCAGTAAGCAGAGGGAGAAGGAGAAGCAGGTTCCCCACAAAGCACAGAGCCCAATGAGGAGTTTGATCCTATGACCCCGGGATCAGGACCCAAGCTGAAGGCAGACGTTTCACCTATTGAGCCACCCAGGTGCCCCTGACTCTTTATAATTCTTGACAACATCCCACTTATCAAGAGTGTGATCGTGTGGCATTTAGTTGATTTGAAGCCATAGTTTTCTATAAAATAAAAATAACAGTAGCATCTACTTCATAGGTTATCAACATTAAACTAAATGAGAAAATCCATGTAACTAAATTAGCACAATGCTTGACATCAAATGTTAATCATTATGTGTAATATGTTATACACACACAAATCTGCATAATATAAAAGTATTATTTTATGAAGATACACGTGTGGTTTGCCACTTGTCCCTCAAAAGCCATATAGATTAATAAAACTGCATACTACTGAAGGGGGAATGATATAAACATTTTAATAAAATTTTCTTTAAAGTAAAAACCAAAAGCATCCATGCATATTTATGTATGGGGATGTTTTCAAACCTCGCATGTCTAAGAAAATGTAATCACGAGACAGATTCCACTACAGTACTAAGCATGTGTAATGGTCATTAAAATAAAGTTCCTGAATGGCTTAATATAAATTCAGTATTAATATATTTTAGCAAACTAAATAAAATTTTTCAGTGTAGTAACTACATATGTAATTACTTCAAATACCATTTTTTTTGGAAACATGAGGGGGGAAAGGCACATTATACCTAAACCTAAATTATTTCCCATATTTCCCAAAGTAGGAGTTTTCATAATGTACAGCTGACATTAGCTGTCATCATATGATAAAATTAACTCCTTCAAGTAGCAGATGTCTTAACAATGACCTAAACCATCAGCATGTTATATTCATTGACTGCATCAGGAAAGATATACAATTTACAAGACTACAAAAGGATGAAAACCCAGACAAACTCTGTACTGTCTAAAATCTTAAAGTTAGTGAGATTTAAACAGCATCTACTAACACTCTAGTTAAAACCTCAGTAAAATGGCAATATAGACTGTACAGACTCATTACATTTTCTTTTCTCAAAGCAGTTTATTTTCCACACGCAAAAAAATGGATAGAATGTGAAAGATATAAAAATACAGTATTTTTAATAAAAATTTAGTTACATTTAAAATTCTAACATACCGGATTTTATTTATGTTAACATATTCCTTCTCTAAGACACGATGACACAGTAGCAACAAGATCTTCTGGGATTCAATTCCTGAATTTATAATTCTTAGCTATGTGATTTTGGAAAACCTATTTCATTTCTTTGCACCTCAGTTTCCTCATGTGCAAATAGGAATAATCGTACTGTACTTAACAAGAATGAAAATTAAATTAATTTTTTTTTAAATAACAGCACTAATGTAATAAGCTTCTTTCATTCCTAAAAGCTAAACTAATACAAATGAATATTGTTCAGAACAACAACAAAAAAAAAGGCTATCAGGCCACAATAAGACACAGTGGAACCTTAAATGCATATTACTAAAAATAAAATTAACTACTTAATTTAAAATGCACATTACTAATCAAAATAAGCTGAAAAGTCTACATACCGTCTGATTTCATCTATATGACATTCTAGAAAAGGCAAAGAGACTATAAAATGATCAGTGGTTGCCAGAGGTCTGCAGGGAAGAACGGATGGATAGATAGAACCCGGGGGATTTTTAAGGCACTGAAACTTTGTGTTACACTGTAACAGCAGGTACAGTCATTACGGATTTGTCATAACACACAGAAGCGACGACAGCAAGAGTGAACTCTTTAGTAAAGTCTGGGCTTCGGTTGATAATGATGTGTCCATGTAGGTTCTTCAATTGTAACAAATTTACTACTCCGGTAGAATATGCTGATAAGAAGGGAGGCTTGGAAAAGGAGGAGGTAATATGAGAATTCTTCATGCTTGCCTCTCAACTTTGTTGTGAACCTAAAACTTCTCTAAAAAATAAAGTCTACTAATATTTTTTAAAAAACTAAAATAAATCATAAAATGACTTATACACTATACAGATAAAACATTATATAATGCTGACCATCTTGAATTAAATCTAAGATTACCAAAAACCTAACAAGATTATTCAAATATCCAGTTAGGATACTTTCCAAATAATAACATTTTTGTATGTATGCAGACAAAGCCTAAAGCCTTGTGAATGCCCATATGAATTATAATATTTAGGTGCATAAGCTATTTCTTATTAAAAATAAAATCAGCTCTCATCACATAATTTAAAACCATTGCTTCGCTTCTGTAAAATAATTATCAAGAATTATGAATTATTTTAACTTACTCATATTCTTTTTTTTTTTTTTTTAAAGATTTTATTTATTTATTTGACACAGAGGGAGAGATTACAAGTCGGCAGAGAGGCAGGCAGAGAGAGAGGAGAGAGGAGGAAGCAGGCTCCCTGCTGAGCAGAGAGCCCGATGCAGGCCTCGATCCCAGGACCCTGGGATCATGACCTGAGCCGAAGGCAGCGGCTTTAACCCACTGAGCCACCCAGGCGCCCAACTTACTCATATTCTAATAAGGAGTTTATAACAAGTATTAATGAGACTTAGAGAAGGATAAGTTATATTGAGGATTAAAGTGAAATTCCATTATAAGTAGACAGGCTCAAAGAAAAGATTCAAAGGGTAACAGTGGCAAACTTCTCTCCTGGCTTTACAAACCCAAGCTCTTTCTTCCTTCTACTCACTCATTTAGGCCTAGGCTAGTTTTCTCAAACGCCTCCACGAGAAATCTGCAGGCATCCATCTCATGCCCAAAAGCTCAATAATTACTAAATACTACTATTCTATGCTCAGTTGAGTAAATTATTGTCCATTCAAGTTCACAGTCAGTAGTTCCAAAGTGAATGCTTGTACATAAAACAGAGCTCTGAGTAGAGGTCACAGCTTTCTGTGTTTACGGCTTCCCCACACAATTAGTCTTGCAGCTGCACTTGATTAGTTTTTGACATGAATGCACTGTCTCAGAGAGGTCAATACAAGGAGGTTTCCATCCTCTTGACACTCCCTCTAACCTATGCCATTCAGAAACATTAAACCACTTGTAATAGCGTTGCACAAGAACTCCCCAACGTCTGCACTCTTAAGAAAATTCTCTAGCGTTAGTGCTGCATTCTCTACACTGCAAAAGGTAGTCTGAACATGTCCTTCTTTGTGAGTAGCTTTTTGAAAAAGCAAAAGTTCATTTTTGTGCAAGCATCAGCCCAGACTTCCAATGAGGATGTCATACTATTTCAGGAGAAACAGAACTGAAAGAATAAGGATAATGACTGCAAATCTAGGATTTAAGGTTAGGTTCTTCTCCCTCTAAATATAAATCACTAATCTGTCTTCATTAAAACAGAAATCATGATCAAAGGTCATTTAAACCAACAATTATGTTAATATGACACAGACATGGATGAATATAAGAAAAGTGATACATGTATATGAAATCATTCAAGTATGGAATTATGAATTAATTTTCCCAAAGGGTAGAAAAAAATATATAGTTCATGCAAATACATAAACATGCATACACTTCTTTTATTATACCATGGCTTGTGAAAACTAGTGGTTTTATCCAAACCAAAAGGTTGAAAGAAAGTATCAATCACACTATAGAGTAACACTAAAATGGAAAAAAATTAAAAATTATATTTACACATATATGTACATACATACACAAAGGCAATTATGCACAGAGAAAGCGTACACGTTGTAAGCATATTTCTCTCATAAAATCAGTCTGTTTGTAAAGTGGCAGAACTGTACACCAGCGAGTAGGATATGCCTAATTGCAGAGATATGCTTGTTTCTATGATTAAGGAGCAATAGCTTGAAAACAATTCTATAGTTAAAAAATATCTAATAAAATTATAATTTAATTTTTAAAAGTAAATAATAATTTTATGCCCAAGTCACCTGTTTGTTGTCAAACATGGCATAATTTTATGTGATCCTTATCAATTTGCAATGTCCTTGTTGAGTACTCTTAGGTCAGGATCTGTAAAAATTGCCATATGCCTTCCAATCCACTGATGTAGGCTTAATCAGCTAGGGCAGACACACTACCATAGAGTTGATACACTGTAACAACTGTTAACTAACACTCTTGAATTAATAAGGTGATATAGTTATAAGGACTTCTAATACTGTTACTAACTTAAAAAATTAACTTTGGGGATGTGGGGCTGTGGGTAAAAAAAAAACTAACAACACTATCATAAGAGAATTTGTTTAGAACACATATACAGCTACTGTTCAATATCTAGTCAATAAAATAAAATCCTTTGGAAATGCCAAAAAAATTATTAGGACTCTTAAGAGAAACACTGACTTATTTCTTGAAAACCTCTTGGACAATTTCAGTTTGCAGTCAATGAGTGGAATCTAATTTAACAAGAGACATATTAATCTAAAGTCATACAGAACACATCTAATTTAACTCTGGTTGAGCTCTAGTGCCTTTTATGACTATTTTAGTTCTGCATCATGCAAAACACTCATGTAAGGTAAAACTAGGAGTTATAATTCACAGGGCCATCTTAAGAGCTTATTATTTTTCATCTACCCTGTACATGAAATACACAACTCCTAATTTATTACAAAATAACCAGAAACCCTAGCTTATCACTCAGTTCTCCCTGCCATGCCAGCTTCTTTAGCCTCTTCAAGGCTCTCAGGGTGGGAGACTAAGACAAAAAGTTGGAGCCCCAGTGTTACCAGAGGGCCTAAGGCCAAGGGCCAATGGGTCCAGCACTGTCTCTGGAACTCGGGTCCCAAACACAGCTCCATGGCATCTGCCTGATGGCTTTGAAAGTGAGCTAAGCAGGCACCTTATCTGTACATAGTGACCAGGGCAGGGGATGGCTGGCCAGTGTAGCAGCTATTTCTCTGTACTGAGCACAAGCTGCTTTCTCTGGCCCCTGTAAATTATGGGTCAATGAATGAATCAAACTCTCCTAAGGGGGCAGGGGTGAAATTCTTTCCCCTAATATATGATGAATATGTCCTCATTTAAATCTTCCATATTTCCTACCCTCAAGTACATACTATAAATTCCATTTCTAAAAACAGCTTTAAAAAAATAACAAGACAAACTAGGTATACTTAATAGAAGGCAGAATTTCTTTAAAAGAACACATGTGATCACTATCTCCTCAAAAAAAGAGGTCAAAATCTTCATTTGAATTTTTTCCCCAAATTGTGAATCTTTTTTGTCAAGGAAAATGGGATAAGAAAGACAAAAGTTCAGAGTGTGAATATATTCTCAAACACGTGATTCTGTTATAGAATCATCGGCATGACTCACACTGAAAGCAAACCTTAGTGCTTATCTAGGATTTATTTCTGTTTCCCAGCCCAATAACTTGTCTTTAATTGAAGAGCTTTCCAATTTTTTCAGTATAGGCCATTCACATCATGTTTTTAAATATTCATGAAGTTGATCCTAGAGGGAACTATGTTTCAAAATGAGGAGTAGGAAAAACTTTAATGCTGATGTTAATTTCCTTTATATTAAACACCTGTACTTATACAAGGTCTTTGGAATGAAAAAAAGCTCTGATATGGCAATAAAAAGCGGGATCTCCAGAAATGTATTTATAAACCCACAAGAATTACTAATAAATATCTAAACTTGTATATTCTAGGGAAATTAAGACCTTTCCAAATTCTGGAATTTGCAAATTTTTTAAACTCTACCTTCTGTTACATTCCTACACAACTTCAGTAAAACAGATGTACTAAAGATCCCAAACTTTTTTGTTCTTTTTCTATTCCAAATTTCCTCAAAATACTGGAAAAAGCATATAACTTAGAATTAAAAACAATTAAATTTATCACTCTATCCCCAAATCAAAATGCCACTCTATTATGGCACTAATTAAGGCTGGCCTTCTATTATAATTTCTTATATATCTGGTGCTCTTCAAGCTAGACTAGCGGTCCTAGGAGAACAGGGACAATGATATGCCCTATATATTTTAATCAGTTCTATATCTATCTACATGCCAAGAGTAATTTGTTATATTTACATACCACACTACAGAGCATTTTTAACAAATAATTTTCCTATAATAGCCAGGTTTCCAAGATATTTGTGTCCTTTATCTTATCAACAGTCAAAAATGTCTGCCAGCTGACAATGGCTGTTATCAAACCCACTGTTTACTCTTAAAAGGAGGGGAGATAAGAGAAAGGGCAGATAGGAGAGGGGGATGGAGGGGAAGAGGTGGTTCCTTGGTTTGTGAGACAGGAGATATTTGGTCATACCTATTCTAATTCTGGGCACTCTAGAGGTCAAGTCAGTAAATACCTTGAAGGCAGAAACCATGTCCTTTAATTTAGTTATGTACAGAATTTAGTACAAAATAATACATACTTTGATGCATTAGCAAATATAAAAACTAGAAGGACCAGAAAAAGTTGAAATATGTTTTGGTTTTTAAATATTTAAATAACATCAATTTCTCAACCCATCCTCCGAATGCTGCCTTTGATTTTGCTCTGCCAGTTATAAACATGTTGAAAAGTGTAAAAACTTAAAAGCGGGGATGCCTGGGTGGCTCAGCTGGTTGAGCCTCTGCCTTCAGCTCAGGTCATGATCCCAAAGTCTTGGGATCAAATCCCACATAGGGCTCTTTGCTCAGCAGGGACCCTGCTTCTCCCTCTCCCTCTGCCTGCTGCTCCCCCTGCCTGTGCTCTCTGACAAATAAATAAAATCTTCAAAACAAAAAAACTTGAAAGTGGTGTATCATCTTTAAGGTTACTATTTCTAGCTATTTATACTCTGCTGATACTATAAAAAACTTTTTACACATTGGTTTGGTCAGAAATAATTAGATATGGATCAAAATCCCAGAACATCACACTGCAATCTATTCCAAGAAGCTGTCTATTAACACATGGGTTATCATTTAAAAGTTTGTTTTTAAGTTAATTTTGGAGAAATCCCAATACTATTGTATGTCAGATGACACATAAACTTTTGAGAACAAGCCTTAGAATCTAACAACTTTTAAAATATTTTTTACAGTGTAAAAGTATTGTGTCAAGAAGGTGATGTGGGGAACACATGTATCTTTAGAAGAGTGACCTGGAAAGAAGCGAATATGAGAGCAGCTCCAAGAAGGCTTATGTCCTGAGCATGGCTCTAGCCATCCTTTGATGCATACGGACAACTAACAACATTTCATTTTCTGAATGCAACACTATCTTTCCCGATTCCCAGACCACAAATATGATGACTACTTACTCCCCAGGATGCAGGGAGGAGATAACTCAGTAACAGTAGAGGATGTTTTCCCACTGCTATCCATCCTTAACTCTAAAGATTCTGGGGTAGCAGTAAGGCTGGGTCTGCAAAAACAATCTTAAAATTCATAAATTCTGATATTAAATAATTGTTGATAACACATGAGGAAGCTGAACCAGGCTTCCAAATCTGAGCATAAGGAATCTTCTTTGAAGGCTGATCAAGATGCTCCTTTCTTTACACTGCCATGGTATTTGCTATGTACTTCCATTATAGCACCAAATATTTTTTGCATCATGAACCTTGTAAGAGCAAAAAATCCCTAGTGCCTAGCAAAATAAAAGACATTCAAAATTCAGTGAATGAATTTACAGAACTAGGCTTTCAGTCATAGGTTCTCCATTTCTAAGCATCTTTTTAGACTTGTTTCCATTCCTTTTACTTGTCCCCACCCATTCCCATGGTGCCTGAACATAGCAGATGTTTAATCATGATTTGTTTATTCACTGGAGGGGGAGGTGGAGGAGGGAAAATGATGAAGGAGGGAAGAAAGAGGAGAAAGATGAGAAAAACAAGAGAGAAAGGGAAGGACGGAGAAAGGGAATGAAGGAGTGAAGGAAAAGAAGGAAAGGACAGAAGGAAGGAACAAACTAACCAAACTCAGTTAGTTAGATGTTTTGAATATGGAAATTTACCAAATTAACTTCTTTGTTGTTTTTGTTTTGTTCTGTTTTCTTTTTCTGTAGCATATTCTAATGGTTTTCAAGGGTTCCCAAGATTCCCACTCCAGTACACCAGTTTCTATATAAATAAAATAAATTTAGATCAAAAAGAAGTATCCCAATAAAAATGCATAATGAAAAAAATAATAATGGATTCTGAGATAGATTTAATTTGCGCATTGTTAACTGTTTTCCAAATAAATAAAATGTCAAATTTCTTCCCTGATAATATACAAATTTTTAAAATTTTGTTAACTTTTTCATTCTAATTAGCATGGTATTGATCCAAATAAATGGATTTGGATTTACAAGAAATACTTCAAATAATTAAACATAAAGAAAAAATTCATGCCAACCTAAGTGACACTTTTTTGCCAAGCCACACATTAAAAAAACCCCAGTGACCACAAATTAAAAAAAAATGAAAAACTACTAATTTTAATAGAACTGTTAAGTACTCTCATAAAGAAACCTATCTCATGAATAGCACAAATTTAGCAAATTTCACTTCCTAAGTCAGAAAGAGATACTTATCTAATGTTAAATTATAGGTTACAGTCTCTGGATTCTGATACAGGAAAAGTGTTTTCCAACACAAAGGAACATAGTGTATTTTTCCTTTTATAATACTTAACAACACTCTGTATGAATGCCATGTATGTTTTACCATTTATGCTGAGTTGGAATGTCTTGCATTAAATTAAAAGAATGCATAACCATGTAGGTAATTGCACCTTCTGCTTATAACACGAAATTTCTAAAAGGAGTAAGAATATTTTTTTAAAAGAGTAAGAATACTTAATTTTGTTTGTCTCAGGTAAAAAATAGACTAAACCTGGATATATTTTATTTCCTTTTTCTGGTACTGTAAATAAGTTCAGCTCAGGTTTCTTAAGAAACATAACTCGTTTCATCAATAGCCCCTCAATGTTCCAAAACTTAGATTTAAAAAACCCATATTTAACACTAGATAATGTATATTACAAATACATGAATCTATTCATAAAGTAATTTCAAGTCCTTTTTGGACAGTAGTTTTTGAAAAGAATTCTCAGTATTTTTTAAAGCCCACTAAAAGTACACACAGCATTTGTCCCACTTGTAGGATTATGCATTAAAGTCTAAAAGTTCAGGTTTCACTGAAAATTTCACTCAGTCTGGGCTTTGTCTTATCAGAAAGTCAGGAAATACTGAATAAGTGGCCAGATTGTGCACAATTATATTTGGAATCTACTTCCTGACAACTCTGAAAAGATCTTCCTGTAAAACTAAGCCTCAATGTCAGGCTCCCTGCTCCAAATTCCATAAAAATAATGGTCCCAACTGTGCACAAAAGAAAAAGAAAACATTCTAATAGCCAGGCATCTAAATCTGACATAATCAAGTTACAACAATTTTTAGGCTAGAAAGATTGGCATATCCGAAAATAACCCAACATACAGTGGATTTCCGTGACTTTATCATTCTTTTTAATTTTACTTTCTCAGCATTTGTACCAAGTTAACTAAGTTAACTACAGTGAAAAGGAAAAAAGAAATCTGTTCAATGATAGTTAATGTAAATTCAATAACTATTTTGATTTTAAGTATCCCAAAAGTTACAATAGGAGCATACATGTAATTCGTAATCAAATATTTAACTTAATTTCTGAGTATTTTACCATTGCAGAGGTTGATGAAAGTTACAGACTACTTTTTAGTGTGAAATCCCCAAATATTTCCCAATAAAACTGTCACGAATATTATTTTCATATAATTTTATTCCCTCAACTGAAATCATGAAGGGAGATTTTTTAAACTGGTTTCTTTTTTTTTTTTAAGATTTTTTATTTATTTATGTGACAGAGAGAGAGATTACAAGTAGGCAGAGAGGAAGGCAGAGAGAGGAGGAAAGCAGGCTTCCTGCTGAGCAGAGAGCCCAATGCGGGGGCTCGATCCCAGGACCCTGAGATCACGACCTGAGCCGAAGGCAGAGGCTTTAACCCACTGAGCCACCCAGGTGCCCCAAACTGGTTTGTTTCTTTCATAATGCCAGCTAACAGAACAGCATCATTTCATACACATTTATAACTGCTTAAAACAGTCTTGCCCAAATACTGAAAATTGTTTTACAATGCTACCATAACAAGCAAATGCCGTATTTCTGAAATATCTCGAATTTTACTCATTGTTATTAACATGGAACATCAACACTAGGAAGCAGACTCCCAGAAACTGCAGGCTGAAAATAACAGACATGCAAAAATCATTTCCACTTATGTGCAGTGGGGAAATAACTTTTTCAATGTTAGTGATCGGAATTTATCATTCTTGGCACCAGCATCATATGCAAGAAAAGAAGAGAAAGAAGAAAGGGGGAAAGGACAAAGTAAAGACAAACATTTCACGGTAAATAAATTACCCAAATTTGGTTGGCTGGATTTCCATTTGGTACTCTGCAAAGAATACTCATGTTTCTAGGTAAAATACAATTGAGATTTTAATAAGCTTCCTTCAAATAACACACAACTAGGACTTAATTTTTAATATATGTTTCACACTCTAATAAAAACAAAATGTAATACATAGTTTTAAAGGTTAGATAAACAGAATTCAACATTAAATGGCATATGCATAATCTCTTTAGGAAGAAGATGTAATTTATTATTTTGATGTTATAAAAAAGCTAAAATTATGATACAGCATCAAGAAATTAGCAAGACACCTAAAAATTTTCTAAAAAATAATACCACATCACATGTAGCTTGTTACATAATTGTTAGATACTTCAATACTGAAAGAGAGATAGATTTGTTCACAGTTAACTGTCATCAACTTCAATGAGAGCTCTAAGCACACTAGGTTAGATTTTTCTTTCTCTCTTTACTTCCATACTTGTAACAACAGTGACTTCAAATGTAATTCTGGAGAGCTGATAGAGGATGTCAAGAGCAACAGGACTCTTGCTCAATGTATAGACTGGGAATAAAAGACCATCATTTTTACTTAAGTTTCATGAGTGCCTTGATTTGTATATTTTATGACACATCAAATTTTCCTCTATACATAAATACACTGGTATTATTATTGATGTTCATATTATTTATTACTATTGGCATTGATATTATTATTCTTTAAGTAAGTAGAACTATAAAATATAAAGGGAACTAAAATAGAAAGTAAATAGCTCCAAAGAGACTTAATACAACTATAACAGAAATATCTGAAGTCTTCGTACACTAAATCATTTAAGAGATTTCTTTTGTGATTTGCAGAATGGTACATAGTTAGCTGGACTAAGATACTGCAGAGTTTAGCATGGTGGACAGCGCTTTGTAAGTTCAACTACATCTGCTAGTATTTTGTTGATTTTGAGAATATGTGCATGAAACAGTAGCTTTCTCAGTAGCTTTCTTCACTCAATGATGACCTACATTTACCAATCTTTTTTTTTTTTAGCTTGCACAGGGAAAATGTTGCCTTTTATGTAAAACCAAAAAAGGTTCCTATTTCATTAAATGTTCTTGAAGTAAAAACCATTAGAAGACTTAAAATTCATACAACAGCATACTCTTTAAAAATGTGTTCAGCTGACTCAAAACAGACATTTTATGAGGAATTTAAAGAATAAGCATAAATACCATAATTTGAACATCACTACACTAACTCTTCCTGCTAGGAAGTGAAAAAAAGAAATAACAATACTACGTTTTACCACGAAAATATTTTATCATTTTCTGTTGCAATGCTTCAATACACACAAATCAAACAGAAGTTTATTGGTTATTTACTATATCCTAGTTCCTAAGGCCAGCAAAAATTCAGAACATAATATATAATTCTCATTAGTGAACACTTAAGACATGAAAATGAAACAACTAAAGAAAAATAAAGGAAAGAAAACTGAGTTCTTATTTCTCTTTTTCTGATTACACAATAAAAAGAGAATTCGGATCATCTTAATGTCATAACCACAAAATTAAAAACTAAACAGTAATTCATGGGTATTCAGTAACTATTATTTTCCCGCAAAAAAGGGGGTTAATTTCTAATTGTTAGTACCAAACTAAAATAACTTTGATATCTGCAGTCTCATTAATATTTAGCTCTAAGGAAGAATAAATAGGAAGATAAAATGGAAAAAACCTGAAAAAATTATATAAATTACAAGGAAAAGGATAAAAATTAACAAGCTAAACTACTAAATGATCAGTATCTTAATCTCCAGAAAAACTGAAGACAAAATGATTTTATAAATTTCGCTTACAATTTTGACATCTCCTAAATACTTCTTTAATCAGATCTTATCACCACTGTCCCAGTTTAGAATCTACTAGATACAAGTTCCTCCTCAAGAGCAAGGACCAAGTCATCTCCACTGTTGTTATGTCACCCAATTCTAACTTTGTGGTAGACAGACTACAATATCTGAGAAAAAAGGAATGAGTTAACAAAGAATGGAAAACTGACAACCAACATATTTATTAAAAACACTGTCACGTGTTTCATTCACTCATACAATCACATTCCTACCAACATGTAAACTGATTTCATAAAGAAATAAACTCAAGGAAGATTAAATGAGAATAGATCTAAAAACAAATGCAAATAACCATATAAAGTTACATGGGATAGAGTATCTCTCTCATTAGTAATATGATGAATTGACTGATGTCTTCCAATAGTATAAACAATACAAAAAAAGGTAAATACATGGTTTTTTGAAAACTCTTACAGTGAATGTAAATAACTAGTTATTTACCTAACTAGTAAAATGGCTTCATCTACAGGTTAAAAAACAAATATGTGTAAGACAAGTGTACTTCTCTTTAAAGAAGTATTTCTGACGTTTGCCTATATATAAAATATGTAAGTATGTAATAACATTTTTATTTTATTTTCATTGGTTTATAGCACAAAAACACAAGATACGGATTTCTAAGTATAAATTTGCTTTCAGAAACTATCTTAAAAAACACTGAAATTGGGACCAGAAATGGCTTTAATACAAAGTCTACATAAATCAAATACTATGAAAAAAATAGAAAAAGTGGTTACACAGCTCCCAACAAAAGAAAAGGCTCAGGCCCAGACAGTTTCTCAGGAGAATTCCAGCATACTTTTTAAAAACTGTAAACACCCAAATGATACTTGAAACTGTTCCAAAACATAAAAACATAAGAAAAACTTCCAAGTTATTTCTGTAAAGGGATTATAATACCCACTGCAAAACCTTAAAAAACAATTTCATGAAGCACAAACTACAGCACATCTCATTTATTAACATTGCTGCAAAAATCCCAATAATAGACTCATAGCACATTTTTAAAAAATCATATTTCATAACCATGACCATAATATCACGACCATAATATTGTGGCTTTAAAATAAACTGCACAATTTCTTTATATTCCACCCTTTGAAAGGTAGAACATAATTCCCCTCCTTTTATAATGATTCACTTCTAACAAACAGCATGTGGCAAAAAGGATAGTGGATGGTGTATGACTTAGGAAATGAGGACAGAAAAGACTGTGGCTCCCTCTTTGCTTCTCTCAAACACTCTGGGGAGTGCTAGGGTACCTTTCTTGGCAAATCTTTGCAATTCAAAAAGATTTCCCAAGTATTTAGATGTGATTGTCTAAGAGCTGGTTTCAAGTATTCCAATTACTAAAATACCACCAGAAAAGAAAAAACTAAGAAGTTTGCTTGATCTTTGTTAAGAATACACATTCCTCCCACCCCACCCCTCTCTCTCCCTCACGCAATACCACTTAAAGCCACTACTCTTTTAACCAGATGTTTCTCTATTTTCCTTGGCATTATCTGTGATAATCCTCAGAGACAGCAGGCAAAGATAAATTGGAATTAGGCAGTGACAGTACTTTACTTCAGAAGATGGTGATTATGTTTATCAGGGAGTAGTAAGAGCTTTGAAGTCTGGAGAGTATCTGTAAACAAGTGAGAAAGTCAACTTTGGCCCTATCCGACAAGGTTATGAAATAAAGTGAATGAGATTTTTGTAAGACAGCTCTAAACTGGTATAGATTTAAAAAATATAAATGTTAACAATAGTGGTGTCGTTTGGATGCTCTAGCGTGAACTGATTCACACTTAAAAGGAAAAACAGTGAAGTAACAGTAAGTTTTCCAAACACCATTCTCTCTCTTGGGAATGAGGAAATTCAAAAATATTAAAATAAAGTTCCTTGCTCAGCATGATTGAATTAAAAAGAAAATCTGGATCTGCTGCTCTATCACTGGCCCTCCAAAATGATTCTTTTCAATCTTAACAGCAATCCCAGAATGGATATATCCCAGTCCCATAAACATTTCTGTCAAACAAATGCCCACTGAGATGTTCTATCTGCTATCCTTATCACTATACAAACTCTTAACATGTTCATAATGATTACTATATGGCTGAGAATGCATGCGATTCCTAGAAGGGAAGCATGAGGAAAGTCATGAGTACAGCTGGTATACTGCAGGTAATAATTCCATACATGGGATTGGTAAGGCCTTTAGAAAGCATGACACAATCCAATAATAAGACTTCAAAAAAAAAAGAACATTTTTCTACTTTATGCAACCATGGAAAGAATATACTGCACTGGGAAGTGTAAATTTTAAATAATTCAAAAAATGACAAAGACAGTCTCTGTCCTCTGGGAACTTAGGAAGCTAACAAGATAACATACAAAAAAATAATTAAAGAAAATTACAAAATCAAGGAAAAATGACTAGCATGAAATAGAATACTCAAAAGGAAATGTATATAAAAAAGTTAAAACTTAAGCTAGAAGGCATGTAAAATCTATGTGTGTCTAATTCTATAAATAGAGCTTAAATCTGCATTAAAATTTACTTTCTTTTTTTTTTTTTTAAAGATTTTATTTATTCATTTGACACAGAGAGAGAGAGATTACAAGTAGGCAGAGAGGCAGGCAGAGAGAGAGGAGAGAGGAGGAAGCAGGCTCCCTGCTGAGCAGAGAGCCCGACGCGGGCCTCGATCCCAGGACCCTGGGATCATGACCTGAGCCGAAGGCAGCGGCTTTAACCCACTGAGCCACCCAGGCGCCCTAAAATTTACTTTCTATAGTCGTGGCTTCTGCAGCAAATTTACATTCATAATATAGTCTTTATAGGATGCTCATGAGATTTATTTGAATTCCCTGGGCATACTATAAGAGGCATAGGAAAATAATGTCAAATAAAAATATTTTAAAGATGGGGAATAGCACAGGGTTGCAGTTAACCAATATTCAAAACTGTTCATAAAAGTATTTTACAAAACCAACAATTTATCTTCCCAGGCAGGTGAGAACTGACCATGTTTGGAAAAAAATACCATTAAATAAGACTTGACTTGTTCAAATTTGGAATTTTGAAAGTTTTCCCATAAACACATTCCCTTCATGAATTTACAGAATAAATGAATGTCCTGTATTCCAATCCTGGACTGTAAGTCAACCTAAATCAACAAATCCTTATTAAAGAGTATGGAAGATTCTATGGAAGAAAAAACAGAAGTAGAAGATACAGACTCAACCCTGGAGCATGTAATATCCCCTAGGGAAAAGGAGGGGGGGGGAGTCAATGAGACTAGAAACTTAAGGGGCTCCTGGCTGACTCAGTCAGTTGAGCATCTGACTCTTGATTTTAGCTCAGGTGGTGATCTTAGGGTCATGAGATCGAGCCCCACCCCACATAGGGCTCCTTGCTCAGCACAGAATCTGCTTGAGAGTCTCTCTCTCTCCCTCTGCCCCTCCCCCTGCTTGTGCTAGGACTCTCTTTAAAAAAAAATAAAGTCTTTAAAAAAAAGACTAGAAATTTAAAAAAGAAAAAGAAAATCTATTAAGCTACATCAACTTATGTTTTATTTTTATTTATTTGTCAGAGAGAGAAAGTAGGGGGAGTGGCAGAAGAAGAGGTGGAAGCAGGCTCCCACTAAGCAAGGAGCTGATGCAGGGCTCGATCCCAGGACCCTGGGATCACGACCTGAGCCAAAGGCAGATGCTTAACTAACTAAGCCACCCAAGCACCCCCAACTTACATTTTGAAAATGTGCTATCATGCTATCTTATTTTTCATCTTTCATCTTCTAAGACCTCAAAGTTGGTATAAATTTTTAAAATATGAATGTTAACAATAGTGATGTCATTTGGATGCTCTAGCATGAACTAATTCACACTTAAAAGGAAAAATAATGAAGTAACTGATAAGTTTTCCAAACACCAAGAAATTTTACCACTGTTACACTTTCTCATTTCTTCAGCGAAATCCATATTGCCTGTGTTCTTTGTCAGCTGCTGATAAAAGTCACAAGTTAGAGCAACAATTCAAGAAAACTAAGAAGCAGTTCTGAATGAAAAACAAGGGTGAAAAGAGTGACTTTTTTGGACTTATTAGAGAAAGCCAAAAATTAAAGTACCACTGTTGGCAAACGTGTGAGGAATGTATGCTGAGGTATAATGCAGTTCTAACTTCTGGGAAGGCAATTTGGCCGTAACAATCAGTTTTAAATGTACACACCCTTTCACCCAGCAATTTTTTCTGCAGAAATCTATCCAACATAATAAACAACACTACCCAAGAATATATATGCTCAATGACGCTCATTCTACCATCAGAGAAATAAATTACTGAAAGCAACCCAAATGTTCAATGATAAAAAGAATGAGTAAATAAATGATGGCATATCTAAACTACACAATATTTATACAATTATAAAGCATAAATTGGATTGACACATGTACCAATTAGAAAGAAGTTCACGATCTACTTTTATGTGAAAAAGGTAATATGCAGAACTACATAATCCCATTTTTATTGTAAAGTAGATACATATATATAGTCTTTCTCTATGCTCATATAGAATGTATGCTTATATTTGTGAAGGAATACAAAACAGTTTCGAAGATCTATCACAGTGCTACCAGTGGTTAATCCAGAGGGTAAGAATGAAAGAGAGTGAAAAGTGTCAACTAGCATACATTACTTTTAGAATTTTTCTACTAAACCCAATGGTAACATTAAAAGATAAGATAAGGAGAAGCAGAAAGTGATTAAAAATAAAATAAAACACAGAATGCTAGGCCATAACATTTTTTCTTCCGATTGACTTCAAATCAGTTCAATTCAATTAACCTAGAGAAATTCCATGACTTTTTTTTTTTTTTAATAAAAGCCTCTGTATGAGACTGGGGGTGGAACATGAACAAAAAGATGACTGTGCAAACCACATTGGCTCCCTTTCTACAGCACTCTAGAGAAACAGACATCCGAACACTACATAGTTATCCACTAATTTTCACCATCACAACAAAGAAGACTCTGTGGTGATGCTCCTTCTCCCTGTTCAACTCTGAACTTGTAGCTGAAAATGTTGAATAAATAACCTTATTTAGCACAATATCCTGTAGCATAAACACAAAGTGCTCTTTCTAAACAAAGTCAGATAGAGACATTAACCGAGTCTCGAAGTATAATATAGTCTACGGAGGTTTAACTTTGAAAGATTGGCAAGTAAACAGCCTCTAGCCAGGCATAAGTAATATTTTGGGCTAAATGAATGAATGGTAAAGGAATCTGACTTTGTTTATTTTACCACAAACAATAAGAAGCTGTTGAAACAGCATGGTGACTAGACATTTTCTTTATAGTTTTAGAGTTTGGCTGAAAAATGCCCCAATCTTTGAAATCTAAAGTTGTAAAATACCATCAAAAGACTCTCAAAAGTCAAAGTACTATAAGCATCATGCAAATCCAATGGTGCCCCATGTACACACAAGTGCACGCAGAGACACACACCACACAACGTGTTTCAGGTCGTCTTCTGCAATCACTTACAAGAGATCACGTTCTGACTGGGCTCAGAGAGGGTGGTTCCGTGGTGGTTAAGGTCAAGCTCTGAAAGATCCCCAAAACCCACGGGAGGGTCACATTGAGTTCAACAGGATCACTTAGATTTAGCAGTTCCAACACAAACACAATACTTGATGACAGACAGTAACTATTTCTTCATTCCCTGTTTCATTCACGTGGACACATTAATCAGAATCTGGGCTCAGGTACTCTATATACTCTGTCCCTGCCTGGCCCCTCTAACTTATTGCTTTACCTCAGAGACTTCCTGTGAAGTATTTCTAAGTAACCTCTGACATATAAATTCAAGCTAAATCTCTGTGAGAGATAAACCCTAAGAGTTTTATTAATGAACTCTTACTGGGTTTGACATCTCCTTTTGAGACACAAACCAAACCCCAACATTTCTAAACACTGAAAATCTCAAAATCAGAAAATGTTGGAAAACCCAACAGGATAAATTTTTTTTTCAAAGATTTTATTTATTTATTTATTTATTTATTTATTTATTTATTTATTTATTTATTTATTTTATGGGGCAGGGGGGTGGGGGGGACAGAGGGAGAAGGCACCCTGAGATCACAACCTGAGCCAAAACCAAGACTCAGATGCTTAACCAACTGTGCCACCCAGGCATCCCAGGATAAAATCTTCTTCACTAATATAAACACTTAATCAAACTATTACTTTGGCCAAGATTCATTTAATTATAAGCCATGAAAACAAAGTATCCATAATACTAACCACACAATAAAAGCCATACTTTCTAGTATATCATCTTAGTAATTTTTTTTTTAAGATTTTTATTTATTTATTTAACAGAGAGAGACACAGTGAGAGAGGGAACATAAGCAGGGGGACTGGGAGAGAGAGAAGCAGGCTTTCCTGCAAAGCAGGGACCCGGATGTGGGGCTTGATCCCAGGACCCTGGGATCATGACCTGAGCCGAAGGAAGACGCTTAATGACTGAGCCACCCAGGCGCCCCTTATCTTAGTAATGTTTAATAATGTTTAAATATCAGAAGTTTTTTTTACCCTTAATTCTTCCTTTCTCTCGTTTGATAAATTCCCATTCACTCCTAACATCAATTTTTAAATCTAAAAGTGGAGGGCACCTGGGTGGCTCAGTGGGTTAAAGCCGCTGCCTTCGGCTCAGGTCATGATCCCAGGGTCCTGGGATCGAGGCCCGCGTCGGGCTCTCTGCTCAGCAGGGAGCCTGCTTCCTCCTCTCTCCTCTCTCTGCCTGTCTCTCTGCCTACTTGTAATCTCTCTCTCTGTGTCAAATGAATAAATAAAAATTTAAAAAAAAAACTTATAAAAAAAAAATCTAAAAGTGGAATAGCACTGAGTGAAAATTATTAAAATCAGAGGACTCAAATTACTGAGTTTTACAACCAAAACAAAATCATAATTTCATACATGTTTTCCTACTTATAAAATTGAAGTAACTATAAGCATATGTATAAAGCTAAATAAGTATTATAATGCTAATCAGTCAAATTCTACATCACAAAAATTTAACCATCTTTACAGATGAACTTTACTATAACAGAAATTCCTAGGGTGAGAAACTAAATCTCAGACTTCTGACATCAACGGTAGACAAATCTTAAAAAATGATTCACTCGTATATCCTATACAATCAAAACTGTGTAAGTCAAACAAAATTTTAATTCGTGGGGAGGAATTATTTTGAAAAATAAAAACACTTAAGTTAAACTCCTTCTTTAAATTAATCATGGGTGTTTAGAGCAACGGTTGACTCCCACTGGGGCCAGAAAACATACAAGATAAACATCTTATCAGAACATTACTAAGGTTACATCAAAAGGATTCAGAATCCAACCTGTAGAGGCTTCTACTGGCCAAAAAAGGAACCATCTGACCATGAAGGGTAAGGATACCTAGAATGGTATGAAACACATGAAATCTGTTTAAATCTATGATTTTATAATAAGCATTTTCGAAATCTCATTACTCATTTTTAGAGCTGGCTTCTAGGAAATCAGAGTGAGGTGGATAAAAAGAAGCAAACAACTAAAACAATTTAAGATGTATTAGCCAATTGGAATGTTATCTGCATTCTCACTTTAACAAACAAGAGAAGGAGGTAACCGGGGAAATATGAACAGTGAAGCACATTGTGTGAATAATGAAAAACTTCTGAGGGAGGTAAAGGATACTGTGTTTATATTTTTTAAAGGGGAGTCCTTATCTTTTAGTGATACATACTAAAATATTTACAGACTGAATCATAGGATGTATGAAATTTGCTTCAAAATTATTGAGCGGAGCTAACAGGAAAGTGGGTAGGCATATGGATAAAAGATGAGAAATCAGTGTATAATTATCAAAGCTGAAGGCCAGCTCCTCTTTTTTAAGTTTAAAATATCCCATAAGAAAAAGAAATTGTTATCAGAAAATCCTTTTATGGGATGCCTGGGTGGCTCAGTTGGCTAGGCATTTGCCTTTGGCTTGGGTCATGATCCCCAAGGTTCTGGGATCAAATCCTGTATCAGGCTCCTTGCTCAGGGGGGAGCCTGTGTCTCCCTCTGCCTGCTACTCCCTCTGCTTGTGATCTATCTCTCTCCCTCTGACAAATAAATGAAATTGAAAGAAAGAAAGAAAGAAAGAAAGAAAGAAAGAGAAAAGGAAGGAAGAAAAGGAAGGAAGGAAGAAAGGGAAGGAAGGAAGGAAGGAAGGAAGGAAGGAAGGAAGGAAGGAAGGAAGGAAGGAAAGTGAGAGAGAGGGAGAAGAAAGGAAGGGAGGGAGGGAGGAAAGAAAGGGAGAAAAGAAAAGAGAAAAGAAAATCTTTTTATAATGTAACATGGTATCCTAAATTTTTTATTTAGCCAAGAGGTTATTTGCCCTACTGGGTTTTCATAAATAGAAGTGAACCAATGTGTATTAATACTTCTGTCGGGTATTTTAAAATCTTATAAATCAGTGTTTACTCACAAGTGTTTAACAACATCAACCTTCCAGGGAGCATTTGAAAGAGCAGTTCAACTACCTCCATTTTGACCTCAGTCTGTTCTTTCTAATTGACTAAGTTCTTCTTTCTAGCTCCACTCTTCATTCAGGCAAAAGGCCCCAAAGGCAAACCATGCCATGATGGGAACTGAAACTAGCCCTCAAGCAGTAAGAACTGCCCTAAACCAGCAAGACCCACACGACTGACCCCAAGACAATGATCTACCTGACCCTTACTGCCCAACTGTTGTACCCAGAGACCTTTGTCGCACATTCTCTTTATATAAACCCAGAAGTATGTTTAGCACTTTGGAGACAGTCTTTGAGACATTAATCCACTGTCTTCCTGGTGTCAGAGTCACTGAAATAAATTCCTTTACTTCAACACCACTCATCCAGTGGCAAGTGGCTGAACCTGGTCTGTTTGGGAGCCTGGAGCCAGTGATCTTGCACTGCTGGGCCCCATTATATAAAACCACACCCCGGCCACTGGAATTCAATATAGAAAGTAATATACAAAATAAACATGGTATTTCATTATATGTAATGCCCCTATGTACCCCAAGAATATTTAAGAAAGAAAAAGAGGGGCGCATCTAACTAACTCTCTGAAACTTACTTAACACCATTTGTCATGTCTGTAGTTTTTGAAACTTACTTAGCATTAGAAATTTCTTCATTTACTGTGGACTAATTTTTAGTAATTTTCTAAAAACCATTTTGAATTGCTGATTCTTAAAAACCTAAAGTAATCAGGTACTTCTATAAAGTTCTTATCTAGAAGCCATTCTGTCAGGCAAAACTACACATTAATTCCTCACTATGCATTTTTTGAAGAGTAAAATTTAAAGATAAACCCTACTACTGAAAATTGAAAACTTTGTTAAACTACAAAATAAATAACTAACCCAATCATGTAGGTAATACCAACTAGAAAGGTAATCTGAAATTAAACTGCCTTTATAAAATGTATATATGATATTCATGTAACTATTTAATTTTTCCCGTCAGTTTTTTGGATCACAGATAATTCACAAATAAATATATAGGGGAAAAGTTTCAATTTCTTCTAAATAATTTTCCAAAATACCAAAATAACTGTGACAAAAAGTCCTTTTTGAATTTAAAAGTTCTAAAAAATTTGAAAGACATATTACAAACTTTTTGACTTAGAGAATGTTCACTAAACATGCTCTTAGAACAAAAAAGATCAGGATTAATTGAACTCTGCTGGGATTTTTAAACAATACTGTTAATACAGAAATAGCATTCAAAAAATATGTGATTTGCATTATTTCACTAAAGTGCATACATTTCAACTATACAAAGAAATCCATCAGTAAAAAAGTTTATTTTTATCAGATGATCTCATTGTAATGTCCTTTTTTAAAAAACGCTCTGGAATTAAAAACAGTAAGAGATAAATCTTACTTGCTTTTAACTTTACTATAGACGACGGAAGAAACAAACAAAATTTTAATGACTACTGAACCATGCCAACTGAAAAGAAACATCAGTCATTTGGACAGCCACAATTCAAATACAATAGAGCTTTTAGCTTCAAGCAATAGCTTTCTTTCCTTGCCCTTTCTTAACCTCAGCTCTATAGAACTATTAGAATTAAAAGTAATTAAACCCTGGTGGGTCATGGGCACATGATGGAGGAAATTTCCATCAAATACCATAGTAAAATCAAGTATTAATTTTACTTTCTATGTGAAAGAAAAATATTTAACAAATAAAAAAAATCACATTTCAAATACTTAACACTAAATATTGTAGAGATAAAGGAAACCCAAGTGAAACAGTACTTTTTCAAAATGAGATGCATGAAAGTAGGGCCATGTCTTATTTATCATTACATTTCCCTATGTCTAGAACACGGTTTAAAAACGTAATACTTCCTAAAGCCAATCTCATCTTCATTAAGTAAATAATCATTAAGCAGTAAGTGATGTAAAGTACCTTCACAAATTCCTATCACATTAATATTAAAATCCATCATTTTAATAATCAAACAGCACAAAAATAAGAAAAGCAAACAGAAGTTCTATCTGGCACAGCCCTACCTGTGGGAGATTTAAGGAGATTTAAATTTCTTCACACAACTACCTCTCATCACTTACAATTCACAGCACCGATTAAGGTGCTATCATTTTAATCATTTTATCACAACAGGTATGTGGCAATTACTGCAGGCTATGTGGACAACCTTCCACCCAGCTGTAAGTCTAAGCAATGAACAAGAAACTATAACTTAAACAAATATACATACAAGAGGACTTTTGTTTTTAGTTTGCTCCTCTTAATTTACCTTCAGTTTGTCTTCCATTAACTTTCTGACTGTAAAATGGGATTCTGTAGTGTTATACAGAATACAAAGGAAAAGCAGATTAAAAAAAACCATCCTTGAAGAGCTTAAATCTAGCAGAAAACATAAGGCAAGTAACTAAGTAACAAATGTTAATGCAGGAAATACTGGAAGTTTTTATAGAGTACAAATACAGTGCTGTGATATTTCAGAGAAAGAAAAAATGACTTCCAGCTGGGGAAATCAAAGCATGCTTCACAGAGGAGGTAACACCTGCAATGGGTCTCACTTGAAGGACGAGTGGGATCTGAATCGGAAAAGTGGAAGAATGGGAATGGACACATAGTTTATTTCCAACAAATATTTACTTGCTTTTGAATCTTTCATTGTCTTTTGGCATGGCAAGACTAGCTATCACCATCTGCCTTTCCGTGGTGTGTGAGGTAAGGAAACAGCTGGATTCCTTTTTCACTAGCAGTGGTGGTGAAAGAGGAGGTGGTCACAGGCTGTGATGTTCGGGTTTTAGCCTCCCCAGACTGCTGCACTGCCCCGGCAACGCAAGAAAAGGAAAACACCTTCGTATGGTTTTAGTGTAATTCCTTGGGAGCAACTTAGTCTCACCGCGTTGACCACATTTGTTTTGTTTAAAATGTTAATTTAGGGCACCTGGGCGGCTCAGTCATTAAGCCTCTGCCTTCAGCTCTGGTCATGATCTGAGGGGTCCTGGGATCCTGTCAGGTTCCCTGCTCAACGGGGAGCCTGCTTCTCCCTCTCCCTCTCCCTCTTGCCTGCTGCTCGGCCTACTTGTGCTCTCTCTCTCTCGTCTCTCTAATAAATAAATAAAATCTTAAAAAAAATAAAATGTTGATTTATATCTGTACCTTAATAATAAACTATGCTTATGAAAACTAGNCCTGCTTCTCCCTCTCCCTCTCCCTCTTGCCTGCTGCTCGGCCTACTTGTGCTCTCTCTCTCGTCTCTCTAATAAATAAATAAAATCTTTAAAAAAATAAAATGTTGATTTATATCTGTACCTTAATAATAAACTATGCTTATGAAAACTAGAGAGAAGACTATACACTCATTACATAACAACTTTCAAGGGTTTTCTTGTACTTAACATTTAGGTGAAAATACAATGCAATGGTTAAAAAAAAAAAACTAACTGCCAAAACAACTTTGACAAAACCCATGCAAACCAAAAGTAAAAACAGCTTTTAAGACAGCAGAATCTATATTTTTAAAACACAAGACAACACTTTAAGATAGCTGTCAGAGCAGTAAGATCTGGAGCTAAAAGGTCACTAACTGAGAATTCTTATTTCAGCCTGTAGACCTGCATCTAATCCACTTGAGCAGTGAACAAGAACTATACCTTAAACATACATACAAGAAAGCACTTTGGTTTATTTTCCTCCTAATTTGAATACAGAATTAAAAAAAAAAGAAACAGCCTATAGGTCACAAAATGTACAGTGTACATTCCTACTACTAACAGGAAATACAAAACATATACATTTCCTTTCAGCATGTAAACTTGGAAAGTTTGCATGGAAAAACAATAAAAACTTCATTTTAATACTCTTAAACATCATTACATATTCAAAATTATGTTCTGGTTTTTATTTTTGGGAAATATTTTCAACTTCTTTCTTGGGCTTTATTAGAAATACTAAGGGTTATTTCTCTCCCATTGCAAATACATTCCATGTTACCCAATCCTGTCTTAAAGAAAAAAAAAAAAACAACTGGACCCTTTGTTCAAAAGAAACTGACTATTTCAACATCATATAGAAAGAATGAGTACGAGGATTCGATCCTCCTTAAATAATCCGAGGGGCTTCCAGTTTGTGGTCCCACACTTCATGCTACAAGTAAAAAGCTGTTGAACAAACTGAAAAACCAACAACTCTTCTTGGATCCATAAGAGGTGAGGACACAGGGCAAACCACCAGCCCCAAAACTGGAGAAACAGACTGGCGAATACAGGAAGGCACGGCTCACCTTTGCAGAGACTCAGGAGTGGAAACCACAGGAACCAGTGCTGGGGTAGGAAAACCTGTAATTGACTAAATTGCTGGAGGCTCCGTGTGAACAAGTCTGAGAGTTAAAATCTCCAGCGAACCCACTCATGAAAGGAGGAGGGCTCATACTTTGTGAGTATTACCTCCACAAGCTTGACTGCGTTCTCACAGTAAGTATCAGACAAAAATCCTCTAGTGGTCCTAAGCAGAGGGAAGGGAAAAGGAACTACACAAGGCCTACGCTCAAGGGAAACTAGTTACCCAGAGCCTGTGTTGCTGGGGTATTATGAGAGCTTAACTGATGTCAGGGAAGAGAAACACTCACCTCCAGCGCACCTTAGCCCTCCTGTCCCACCTAGGGAGGTGAAAAAAACATGAGAAACGGACCTGAGGCACAGGCTCGCTAAAAGAACAAATCAAAGGATGACAGAATGCTTCACCTGCTCCCACACTTCATCATCATATTACTAAAGTCTCATTTGAGCAGTTCCTATTACCTCGCACATCATGTCCAGCTATCAAGAAAAATCACAAAACATACTAGGACGGCAAAAAAAAAAAAAATCGAAGCAACAAAGCAAGCATCAGAACCAGGCATGGCACAGATGTCAGAATAATCAGACAAGGAATTTAAAATAACATGTGACGGGCTGTAAAGGACAAAGTAGATAGCAAGCAAAAAAAGACAGGCAATGTAAGCAAAGAGCTAGAAATCCTAAGAAAAAAACAAAAGAAATGCTAGAGATAAGAAACACTGTAACAAAACTGAAGAATGCATTTGATTGGCTTATTAGTGGACTGGACATAGCTAAGGAAAGAATCTCTGAACTTGAGGATACATCAGTAGAAACCTCTAAACCTGGGGTGTCTGGCTGCTTTACTATGTAGAGCATGCAACTATTGATCTCAGGGTTGTGAGTTCGAGCCCCATGTTGGGTGTAGAGACAACTTAAAAATAAAATCTTTAAAAAAAATCTTAAAAAAAAAGGAAAGAAACCTCTAAAACTGAAAAGTAAAGAAAACAAAGACTGAAAGAAACAGAACAGAATATGAGTACTGTGGACGACTACAAAAGGAGTGATGTATATGTTATGGGAATGCCTGAAGAAGAAAAAACGGAACAGAAGAAGTACTTGAAACAATGACTGAAAATTTCCTAAATTAATCTACAACACAAAACAATATGGGGTGCCTGGGTGGCTCAGTCTGTTAAGCACCTGCCTTCAGCTCAGGTCATGATCCCCGGCTCCTGGGATCGACCCAACATCGGGCTCCTTACTCAGTGGGGAGCCTGCTTCTCCCTCTCCCTCTGCCTGCTACTCCACCTGCTTGTGCACTCTCTCTCTCTCTCTGTGTCAAATAAATATAATAAAAAATATTTTTAACAAATAGATTCAGAAAGCTCAAAAAACACAAAGTAGAATAAATACCAAAAAAAGAAGTAGACTGAGGCATATCATTTTGAAACTAGAGAACATCTAAGATTTTGAAAAAAAATTTTCTGTAAGAAAACAAAAGAAATAATCTGTAGAACCAGCCGCTTTAATTATGCTCCTTANTTTATACATTACTCAATGCTCATTGAGACAAGTGTATTTTTTTTTTTTTTTGCCCCAGGGGTACAGGTCTGTGAATCATCAGGCTTACACCTTTCACAGCACTCACCATAGCACAAACCCTCCCCAATGTCCATAACCCATCCTACCCTCCCACACCCCAGTAAAACTCTGTATCTTTCATGAGATTAAGAGTCTCTTATGGTTTGTGTCCTTCCCCATCCCATTTTGTTTCATTATTTTTCCCTCCCTACCCCCCACGAACCCCCACCCTGACCCTCAAGTTCCTCATATCAGAGAGATCATAGGATAATTGTCTTTCTCTGACTATTTCGCTCAGCATAATACCCTCTAGTTCCATCCACGTCTTTGCAAATGGAATGATTTTGTTTCTTTTTTTTTTTAAGATTTTATTTT
>LNAC01000415.1:1440801-1458665 GCA_002007465.1 Ailurus styani | reverse complement strand
GAATGTTTTTCCACTTCTTTGTGTCTTTCTCAATTTCTTTCATGAGTGCTTTATAGTTTTCTGAGTACAGATTCTTTGCCTCTTTGGTTAGGTTTATTCCTAGGTATCTTACAGTTTGGGGTGCAATTGTAAATGGGAACGACTCCATAATTTCTCTTTCTTCTGTTTTGTTGTTGGTATATAGAAATGCAACTGATTTCTGTGCATTGATTTTATATCCTGAAACTTTACTGAATTCCTGCATGAGTTCTAGCAGTTTTGGAGTGGAGTCCTTTGGGTTTTCCACATAAAGGATCATATCATCTGCAAAGAGTGAGAGTTTGACTTCTTCTTTACCGATTTGGATGCCTTTTATTTCTTTTTGCTAATTGCTGAGGCTAGGTCTTCTAATACTATGTTGAATAGCAGTGGGGATAGTGGACAGCCCTGCCATGTTCCTGACTTTAGGGGAAAAGCTTTCAGTTTTTCCCCATTGAGAACGATATTCGCTGTGGGTTTTTCATAAATGGCTTTGATGATATTGAGGTATGTACCCTTTATGCCTACACTGTGAAGAGTTTTGATCAAGAAAGGGTGCTGTACTTTGTCAAATGCTTTTTCAGCATCTATTGAGAGTATCATATGGTTCTTGATCTTTCTTTTATTAATGTAGTGTATCACATTGATTGATTTGTGGATGTTGAACCAAACTTGCAGCCCAGGAATAAATCCCACTTTAGGTCCTGGTGAATAATCCTTTTAATGTGCTGTTGGACCCTATTGGCTAGTATTTTGTTGAGGATTTTTTAATCTGTGTTCATCAAGGATATTGGTCTGTAATTCTCCTTTTTGATGGGGTCTTTGCCTGTCTTTGGAATCAAGGTAATGTTGGCTTCATATAATGAGTTTGGAAGTTTTCCTTCCATTTCTATTTTTTGGAACAGTTTCAGAAGAACAGGTATTAATTCTTCTTTGATGTTTGGTAGAATTCCCCTGGGAAGCCGTCAGGCCCTGGGCTCTTGTTTGTTGGGAGATTTTTGATGACTGCTTCAATCTCCTTACTGGTTATGGGTCTATTCAGGTTTTCTATTTCTTCCTAAGAACCCAAGTATTCTTAATGATATTCTCTTCCAATGCATGTTTTTGTTATTTTAACTCTTTTATCTTTTAATTTACATACAATAAAACTTACTCTTTATGGTGTACAGTTCCGTGGGTTTTGAAAAATGCACAGAATTTTGTACCCACCATCAGCATCATGATACAAAATAGTCCCATCACCAAAAATATCCCCTTGTATTGTCCTTCTGTAACCAACCACTCCTCCTACAATCTCTGACAACCATGGACCCATTCTCCCATCCCTGTAAGTTTTGACTTCTACAGAATGTCGCATAAATGAAGTCATGTAATATTTAGCCTTGTAGGGTTTCACTGAGATTTATGAATATGTAAATGTATGTCTTTCATATAAATTTGGAAGTTTTCAGCCATTATTTCTTCAAATATTTTTTCTTTCTTTTTTTTTTAAAAGATTTTATTTATTTATTTCACAGAGGGAGATAGATCACAGGGAGGCAGAGAGGCAGGCAGAGAGAGAAAGAGGGAGAAGCAGGCTCCCCGCTGAGCAGGGAGCCCGATGCGGGCCTCAATCCCAGGACCCTGAGATCATGACCTGAGCCGAAAGCAGAGGCTTTAACCCACTGAGCCACCCAGGCGCCCTCAAACATTTTTTCTACACAAATCTCTGTCTTCTGGGACACTTACGACACAAATCTTAGACTTTTGCATCTAGTATCTAGTATATCTTAGTGTATCTAAAGCTCTGCTCATTTTCCTTAGTTTTGCTCTCATTATTGTGCAGATTGTACAACTACTATTGAGCTTTCTCCAACTTTCTCTTTCCTTTGTCTTCTCCACTCTACTATTGAACTCACCTAGTAAATTTTTTCGTATCTTAATACTTAATATTAATATTAATATTTGAGCTATTTTAATTTTCTGTCCTAAAATTTCCATTTAGTTCTTCTTATGGTTTTTCTTTGCTGGGAACTTCAGCCTTGCTATTCATGTCAAAAGTGTTTGCAGGGTTATAATAGTTGCTTTGAAAACTTTTTATCTTCATTCCAACGTCAACATCATCTCAGGATTGGCATCTGTTGATTGCTGTTTTTCCTACAATTGGTTATGATTTCCCTGGTTCTTGGCATGTCAAATACTTTTGGATTGTATCCTAGACATGTGTATCATGACATTCCTGGTCCTCTGGATAATTATTATTTGTTGTTGCTGCTACTGCTGCTATTTTTGCTGATGTTGTTGTGGCTGTAGGCAATCAACCTCATTAGGTTGCAACCACAAGTTCCAATCCACCTTCTACAGACTACAGTTTCAAGACTTTTTTTAAAAGATTTTATTTATTTATTTGAGAGAGAGAGAGAGAGAGCACAAGCAGGGGTAGTGGCAGGCAGAAGGAAGGAGAGAAGTAGGCTCTCTGCTGAGCAGAGAGCCCAACATGGGGCTTGATCCCAGGACCCTGAGATCATGACCTGAGCTGTAGGCAGAGCTGAACCGACTGAGCCACCCAGGTGCCCCAGACTGTAGTTTCAATATCATTTTCAGTTTCCCGAGATTCTTCAGTGTATTCAGTCTGTCTACATATGTGCCAACTAAGGGCAATGGTCTATGCTATAGTTTAGTTCTCAAAGCCTTTATCATGATTACACACATGCTCAGTCCAGAGGTGAGTCTCAGATATCATACACAGATTTAGGTCATCTTTTTCTCTACCTCCTGCCTCTCCATGATTTTCCTCACACTCTGACTCCTGAGCTCCTTTTCTTGATCTTCTGTTTACACTGGAGTTTTGCCTCCCAAGACCATTGCACATTACAACTACATCGGCCTCAGGGGTAAAGTGGCAGGGAACTTGGAAGGAAGGAAGGAAGGAATGAAGGAAGGATGGAAGGAAGGATGGAAGGAAGGGAGGAAGGGAGGGAGGGGAAAAGAAAAGAAAAGAAAAAAGAAAAGAAAAGAAAGAGAGGGAGGGGGGAGGGAGAAAGGAAGGAAGGAAGGAAGGAAGGAAGGAAGGAAGGAAGAGAAAGAGAGAAAGAGACNGAAGGAAGGAAGGAAGGAAGGAAGGAAGGAAGGAAGGAAGGAAGGAAGGAAGAAAGGAAGAGAAAGAGAGAAAGAAAGAGAGAGAGAAATGACAGATATTCTCCCCACACTCTTTGGACTGCAAGAAACCCTGTTTCTAGTTTCTCTGGTCAATGAGAAAGACACCTGTCTTGAGTTTTAAACGGCTTCGCAGCTGCTGGAGGACAGCCTCATGGTTGGGGCCCGCTTGGAGTCCCACCAGAATAAAATCAAAATGCAAAACATAGTAAGAAAATGGCAATTTTCTACAGTCTTCTTCATGCAGGAGCCCTCCTTTCTAGTTCTCTGACCATAAACAGAGGAAGAGGAGGGTCTTTCTTAGAGCTTTTTCTGTCTACATTCATTGAACAGATCAAGAATAGGAGATACTCTGGAGTCCAAACCAGTTGATAAAAGATGGTGAATGGGAAGAAACAGGAAACTTCACTGGTATCAGTTCATACTTCCAGTTTTGGCCCCTTTCCCTAAACCTCCTCCTATCATTTAAGATTTCAGATGGTTACTTTATGTATTCCGTTCAGGGTTTTTAGTTGTAATCAGTGGGAGAGATAGACAGACTATGGTTCCTCCATCTTAGCAGAAACAGAACCACAAAATTTCTGGAAATAAACCCTAACATTTATGGTCAATTGATTTTGACAATGGTGTCAGGGCGATTCAACAGGCAAAGGAGAATTTTTTCAACAAGTGCTTCTCAGACAACTGCATATCTATATGCAAAATGAACAGCTGAATCTTTGCCTCACACTAAATGCAAAAGTCAACTCAAAATAGATCACAAATTTAAATGGTAAAACCAAGAACTATAAAATTTCCAGAAGAAAGACGCCATAGGAGAGGGCGTCTGGGTGGCTCAGTGAGTTAAAGCCTCTGCCTTCTGCTCAGGTCATGATCTCAGGGTCCTGGGATCGAGGCCCACATCGGGCTCCCTGCTCAGTGGGGAGCAGAGAGCCGCTGCTCTCTCTCTGCCTGCCTCTCTGCCTACCTGTGATCTCTCTCTGTCAAATAAAAAAATAAAATCTTTAAAAAAAGAAAGAAAGGGCGCCTGGGTGGCTCAGTGGGTTAAAGCCTCTGCTTTCGGCTCAGGTTATGATCTCAGCGTCCTGGGATCGAGGCCCGCATCGGGCTCTCTGCTCAGCAGGGAGCCTGCTTCCTCCTCTCCCTGTCTCTCTGCCTGCCTCTCTGCCTACTTGTAATCTCTCTCTGTGTCAAATAAATAAAATCTTAAAAAAAAAAAAGAAAACATAGGAGAAATGCAAAGGCAACTCTGGGTTAGGGAAAGATTTCTTAGCTAAGATTAAAAAAATATTATTGAACTGAATCTTCATCAAAATTTACAACTTAAGAAAAAAATGGCTCAGTTGGCTAAGTGTCTGCCTTTGGCTCAGGTCATGATCCCAGGGTCCTGGGATGGAGTCCCACATTGAGTTTCTTGCTCAGCAGGGAGCCTGCTTCTCCCTCTGCCTGCCACTCCCCCTGCTTATGCTCTCTCTCTCTCTCTCTCTCTGAAAAATAAATAAAATATTAATAAGTCATTAAACAAATAAATAAAACTTTAAAAAAATTTAAACTTTTATTTTTGAAAAGTACTGTTTATAAAAATAGACCACAGACTGGGAAAAATTTTTTTGCCAAATCATATAATATAATAAGAGATTTATATCCAGAATTTTTTAAAAGTCACCTCCTGTGACTCAATAATGAGAAACAAACCCAACGAAAATATGGGCAAAATATTTCAACAGACATTTCTTCAAAGATATACAAATTAGTTGACTAATAAGCACACAAAAAGATGCCCAACATCATTAGTCATTAGGGAAATGCAAATTGCAACCATAATGAGATACCACTACAAACTTCTAGAATGGTTATAATCAAAAAGACCGAAAATACCAAAATTTGGCAATGATGTTGACAAACTGGACTCCTTGTCCACTGCCACTGGGAATATAAAATGGCACAGCCACTTTTTCTTAAAGAGTTACCCAGAACTGGGGAGAGTTTGTGCTTTGGTGAATGCTGTGAAAGATGTAAGCCTGATGATTCACAGACCTGTACCCCTTGGGCAAAGAATAAAAATAAAATTAAAAAAAAAAAAAAAGAGTTACCCAGATAACCTAGCAATTCCAATCTTAGATATCAACCCAAGAGACATACAAACATATGTCAACATAAGGACTTCTATACATATACTCACAGAAGTATTATTTATAATAGCCAAAATCCAAATCTTCATTAACTGGTTAATAGATAAACAAAATATTATCCATGCAACAGAATACTATCCAATCATGAAAAAAGAAAAATCTGATATGGATAAAACCCCAAAACATGCTAAGTGAAATAAGTCATGTATATCAAGTTTTCAGAAAAAGCAAATCTACAGACTATGCTATAAAGAACAAATCTGGTCTCTGTTTCTGGTTTCTGGTATGTAACTTCAAAAATCCTTGGAATTTCCTGAAGATAGGAGTGTCTGTTATGCTAATGAGGTGATTCACAGTGATAGATTTAGGATGGGGGCTGATCACCAGAAAGACCAACCCTGTCATTTAATACACATGCTCTCTTCTCTGATCTGCCACCTCCTACCAACCACGGCAAATAATAATTGTCATTAGATAGCAAATTTAGCTATTGCTAATACAGCCAAGAGTCAACAGAGAGAAAAAAGATGTACAAATAAAATGGTACAAATTATATTGGTCATATATGTGTGTATAAAATTACATTTTTTTGGCAATTCAAAGAACTTAAATTACTTGTTGGTGAACTCACCCCAACATTTTACACAAAATTCCTTTAGTATGCTTTGTACAAAAGAAAAATTTTCTGTATATCTAAAGACTTTATTTCTATAATAGAGCCTGCATTTTCTAAGGCATTCAACCACATTTAGCTCTATAACCAAGGTAGGCAAGTTTAAGTTCAGTGGATTGCTGAAGGGGAGGTAGCTGGGACTGGCTTTACCCATGTGGAAATAATTGCTTTCCTGGCCTAAAGCTCTTCCTATTAGGATCAAAAACAAACTGATGTTATCTTAAGAGCCCTTCCAATTTTTGAAAAATAAAACCTAAGTGTTCCATACTTAGCCAGATACTGTCCAGATATTGTTTGTTTTGTTTAAGGAGAAAATTATGGCACATTTATTTTTGTATTTAAATTAAAAGCAGAGTTCCTATTATGAAGAAAATAAGGGCACTTCAACAGATAATCATCTCGGTATAGAATGGCACATGCAGAGTTGGTAGAGACAAGGCCACCAAGCTTAAACGTTGTGATATGATATTTTTAAAGACCTCAACTTAGCCCCTGGCCTTCTTTGTCTGCACCAGAATTTTCCAAATAAATTCTGTTCACCAGGAGTACGTAACAATGTCACAGCATATAACATGACGAGACACTTAAAGCAGATTTAGTGACAAAGATAAAATAGTCTACCTAGAATAAAATACAAGTTCTAAAGTTCAGTGTTTTATGATGTAATTCTGGCATGGATTCTGAATTTTCCAAACACCTGCCAAAATATAACATGCTGTGTTGATTCATGGAATTAGAAAACTGAAAAAAAACCACACACACAGACAAACATGCACACACACACCAAGATGCCACATAAACCAGTCTTCTGCTTTTGCCAGTTCAATATCTAAACCACCCAGACTAATGGTAGTTAAGAAATAAACTTTTTAATTTTTTTTAAAGATTTTATTTATTTATTTCACAGAGGGAAAGAGATCACAAGGAGGCAGAGAGGCAGGCAGACAGAGAAAGAGGTAAGCGGGCTCCCCGCTGAGCAGGGAGCCCGATGCAGGCCTCGATCCCAGGACCCTGAGATCATGACCTGAGCCGAAAGCAGAGGCTTTAACCCACTGAGCCACCCAGGTACCCTAAACCTTTTTTTAAATGAGCAAGATACCAATCCCACAACCTCTTTGAAGTCTTTGAATGTTTCATCACCCTAAAGTAATGACCACTGGCTTCAGGTGTCTCCAACTTTCTGTTCTGTAATCAAATCTCCTTTCTTCTCACCTCATTAGAGAAACCCTTGGGACTTCCCTGTATTACCTGGCTTGTTATAAATACTCTGAGTCCTAACCTTTCTCTCTAGATCATTTTCCATATTTATCTTCTCTCCTTTTCTAAAAGATGCTAACCATTTTCCCTATATGCTTTTTTTTAAAAGTTATATTCTGGTTGTTGCTTGAAAGGAAGAAACATTATAGTAACTTTTCTAGGCTAAATTCTAACAGATTATTTGTATGGCTTGTCAATAAGCATACAATTTGGAAATCACATCCCAAAGGGGGAAAAAAAAAAAAACAATAGACCTGAAAGAGTTATTCAAGAACATTCTAGAATGGTTAGAATTCCTTTCTTTTTTTTTCCTTAGATGGCATGGGGATATGGGAGGAAGCTAATCAAGTTAACAAAGACTATATTTCAAATGGCAATGGACATATATAAAGCATCTTAATATTTTCTTCCTGTTAAAATACAACACATAAATCAGAGGTCTTCTTGCAGAAGAGATAAGCCAATTTTCCTTGATAGGATCAAATGAGCCTTAGTCTGCATTTCTGCAAGGTCAGGGTCTCACCATTCACAGTGGAACTTTTATCCCACTAAGACTTGATATGATCAAAACTAAGTTTCCACTATGTAATGACTTTATCCTGTTTTTCTAATAGAATTCTTAGGTTTTTTGGTGAATTTCAGCTTTTCTAGCATCATGCTTCCTCCTGCCACATATGAAAACAAAATCATGATCAGCAGAATTTGGCTGAGTAGGAGACTTCAAGTCTGTAACTAAATATATATTCTGTATATTACTAAACTATTGGCACGAGACAGCTGAGGGCACTGGCAATATAGGTTGACCAAAATATTTAAAGTCTGTCTTTCATTACCAATTCTAACTTCACACACTGTTATAAATAACCACAGTCCAGAGATCTCCATATACTCACTCCAGTATAGAAAATCCTCATTGTATTTAATTAAATAAAAAATTTATCAGTGCACCTGGGTGGCTCAGTCAGTTAAGCATATGACTTGATTTGGGCTCAGGTCATGATCTCTGGGTCATAAGATCAAGCCTTGCCTCAGGCTCTGCACTGAGCATGAAGCCTGCTTAAGATTTTCTCTCTCTCTCTTTCCCTCTGCCCCTCTCCCCACTCCAACCCGACTCTCTCTCGCTCTTAAAAAAAAGGGGGGGGCACCTGGGTGGCTCTGTGTCAAATAAATAAATAAATAAATAAATAAATAAATAAATAAATAAATAAAATCTTAAAAAAAAAGTTATTTAGGATAGGCTAAATTCTAATAGGCTCACTTTGTGCCATTGTGCTAACTGCTTTATATATATTATCTCATTGGTTTCTCACAAAGTAATGCACGAAGGGGATGCGTTTATCCCTGTTTACAGCAGAAGACACTGAGTAGCAAGGCCATAAGTGGCAAGTTATGGACTCAGCCACTACACTATATATAAAGCTTCCTCAGAGCAGCAACCGTATTAGTTTTATTTACCATTACAGCCCAGGACCTAGTATAGTGCCTGACACCCAAATAATATTTACAGAAGAAAAGAAAGGGAAGGGATACTAGATCTGACCCCAGTGCCATGTGACAGATCTGTCTTTAAGATGCTCTCAATAAATATTTATTCATGGTCAGATTTTACAAGCCATTAGTTCCTGGCATTCACCAGGCATCAGGCCACAGACGTCACTCTTTGAAATACTAACACTGTGCTAATTAAAGATTTACATATTTCCTAGGTGGTATTAAAAAAGAAACAGTAAAAATAAATAAAATATTAAACTAAGAAAAAAATAAATGCAATTTTTAAAATATTCATGTATGAAAGCTTACTTCTAAGATTTCTTTATATAAAGAATTTTCATTCACAAAAAAGAAAAAATACTTAAAGTATTATACTAAATTGAATACAATTTTTTAACAATTTCAACGATGATGGAAATGCACCTTAAAATCGGAATAATCAATTAACATTGTGAACAAGATTGAATATCAAATATGTAAATTTCATAGTCTCTTCAAATAGTCCTCAATTCATGGAAAAAATCTGATGTCAATAAAATATATCATTTTATTAAAAATTTCATCATTTTGAGATAGAATAGCCTTAGTATTTATTATACATATAAATCTGTATTTATGGCTATATTTATCTAAAACTGAGAGCTGATTAAATTAAAGTGATATTTACCACGTAAGTTCTAAATAACTCTATTACTGGTTCATTAGACATATACTAAGATCCTTATTACGTGCTAGGCAGGTGCTAAACCTGAAGAAACATAAAGCCATACCAAAGAGTTCCTACCCTTACTGCAACAATTACACTAAAGCAAAATATTCTCTATTAGTTACTTAAAGCATGTTCCAGAAAGGCAAAAAAAAAAGGTTTCCATTCTAATAAAACATGCAGAATACCTAATACCATACAGTAATATAAAACAAAACTAGATACTCAGTCAAATCCCCTAACCATCTTTCCAAAACAGCCACAGTTCATGCTGCTGTGCTTGGCTTTACATACAAAAATCTTTAAATACACTTCAAACTCCTTGCTATCATCTGTTTCGTCTTACTCAAATTGTGTGTTCCTTGAGTTCAAAGAAGACATAAGAGTGAAAAATACTTCCTTAAAATAGTTTACTGTGGTGGTTAGGCATTAAAATTAGTAGATTTTAGTAGCTCTGTATAATAGATAAGTAGTAGTTCTATAACAGATTAGTAGATCTATATAAATATAGATACTGGAGCCCTAAGCTGGACACAATGTACAAAGTCTTTGGGGATGGAGCCCACGCACCTAAATTTTATAGAGCTCCATGGGCAGTTGTTATGTACAGTAAAGGCTAAGAACCACATTTTTAAAAAGGAGAGGGTGGTGTCTGGGTGGCTTAGTCGGTTAAGCATCCAACTCTTGATTTCAGCTTAGTCTTGATCTCAGGGTTGTGAGTTCAAGCTCTGCACTGGGCTCCAAGCTGGGCATAGAGTCTACTTAGAAAAAGAGGGGTGGGGGAGGAGGGCACATAAAGCTGCCTAAAGTAGAGAATGTTAAAGCTGTATAGGACCTTAAAGATCAACTAATCAATTCATTTTTCTAAAGTATGAATCTGAAGTTGTGAGAAGTTAAGTAAACTGCCCAAGATCACATAGTTATTAAAGTCAGGAAGAGAATCCACTGGACTAGCATGCAGACTAGAGTGCCCTTTCCAGCACACAAAGCTGGCTAGCCACTTGGAAAGGAGGTAAAGTATAAATTCTTGATTCACAGGCTTAATCAATATAAGCATTCATAGAGTAAATCCTCGGGGAAATGTGATTTAAAAAAAAAAATACAGTTGACCCTTGAATAACGTGGAGGTTAGGGACACCAACCCCCAGCACAGTTAAAAAAAAAAACTGCATATAAATTTGACTCCCCCAAAACTTAACTACTAATAGTCTACAGTGGATTGCAAACCTTATAACATAATCAATTAACACATATTTTGTATGCTGTGGGTTTTAAAAAAAAATTCTACACAAAGGGCGCCTGGGTGGCTCAGTGGGTTAATGCCTCTGCTTTCGGCTCAGGTCATGATCCCAGGGTCCTGGGATCGAGGCCCGCATCAGGCTCCCTGCTCAGCAGGGAGCCTGCTTCCCCCTCTCTCTCCCTGCCTGCCTCTCTGCCTACTTGTAATCTCTCTCCCTCTGTGAAATAAATAAAAATAAAATCTTTAAAAAAAAATAATAAATAATAATAAAAAAAAATTCTACACAAAAAACTGCTTCCTAGCTTATGTAATTTAATCAAGATACCAAAGATCCAGCCCAAATCCAGGACTATACAAAGAACATATCAACATGGTTAGACATTTAGTGACTAAACAGAACGGTGATGGATCAGTATTTTTTTCCATTCATTTTTTTTATTAACATATAATGTATTATTTGCCCCAGGGGCACAGGTCTGTGAATCATCAGGCTTACATATTTCACAGCATTCACCATAGCACATGCTCTCCCCAATGTCCATAACCCAGCCACCTTCTCCCTATCCCCGCATCCCCCAACAACCCTCAGTTTTTTTGTGTGTGAGATTAAGAGTCTCCTATGAGACTCCTCTTAAGGGTCTCTTAATAGAGACTCCTATTAAGAGTTTCTCCTTCCTGATCCCATCTTGTTTCATTTTTTTCCCTCCCTACCCCTCAAAACCCCCCTCTGCCTCTCAAATTCCTCATATCAGAGAGATCATATAATAATTGTCTTTCTCTGATTGATTTATTTTGCTTAGCATAATACCCTCTAGTTCCATCCACGTCACTGCAAATGGCAAGATTTTGTGGTTTTTGATGGCTGCATAGTATTCCATTGTATATATGTGTGTGTGTANTTTTGCTTAGCATAATACCCTCTAGTTCCATCCACGTCACTGCAAATGGCAAGATTTTGTGGGTTTTGATGGCTGCATAGTATTCCATTGTATATATGTGTGTGTGTATATATATATATATATGTATACCAACATTTTCTTTATCCATTTATCTGTTGATAGACATCTAGGTTTTTTCATAGTTTGGCTATTGTAGACACTGCTGCTATAAACATTCTTTTTCCATTCATTTTAAGTCGCATATTTCTCTATACATACTAAGAGGGAACAGTGATAATCAGAATGCGTAAAAAATCATGGCCGAGGGTGCCTGGGTGCCTCAGTGGGTTAAAGCCACTGCCTTTGGCTCAGGTCATGACCCCAGGGTCCTGGGATCGAGGCCCGCGTCGGGCTCTCTGCTCAGCGGGGAGCCTGCTTCCTCCTCTCTCCTCTCTCTCTGCCTGCCTCTCTGCCTACTTGTGATCTCTCTTTCTGTGTCAAATGAATAAATAAAATCTTTAAAAAATTTTAAAAATTTTAAAAATTTTAAAAATTTTAAAAATTAAAAAAATCATGGCCGATCACATAATCTTAGAGGTCTTAGCTACTCTATTTTTCAGTTGTCAAGCTATAGGATAACTGAATAATTAGAAAACTTTAAGTAAGCAAATTACATTGTCGGAGACTACACTGTACAGTTGAATGAATGGGCATTAGAGTCAGACTGCTGCTCACATCATAGCTCTCCCATTTCCTAGCTATTTGATCACTGGCAAAATGTTTAAACCCTCTGAGCCTCATTTAATCTATAAAATAAGCATAGTGATTTCCCCCCTTGATGAAGACTTAAAAAATGTGTCACTCCTTTGTTTAAATCCTCCAATGATTCACTATAACTTATAGTCAGTTTCAAACCCTTCATATCTTCTTATTTTTGAGAGAGAAACCATGTTTTCTGGTCTCAACACTTCTTAAAACGTCCAAGTAGAAATGCCCAATAACTAGACAAAGTGTAGGCTTACAGTCAGAACACAGGGAAGGGTAGACAAGTGAACTTCAGTGTCACCGTGCAACCAGACAATAACTGACTCAAAGACTGATCTTTTCGTAATTTGGATACACCAGTCTTTATTCTTCCCACCTGATAGCATTGCCATGGAGTTTACTACTTAAGATTACTTCTTAATCTCTGCTTAGTAGCAATTTCCACAGTAATAGCCTAAAACAATATTTTTAAGTGTCCTAGGACAAGTAAACTGCTTACCCCTCTCCTCCCTTAGCATTCCATGAATTTTCCAATATAATAAATATGATGATTGCAGCTTCTGTTTAAATAATTCATTAAACTGTTAACCTTTTAGCTTTTCTCCAACTCCCAAATGAATTCTCTATTGTTGCCCTGATACTACGATTTAGCACATTAGAATCTGGACTCTAGTTACTTCCAAACTCAGCTAAGCATTTTCTACTCTCTGCCAGATTTTTTTTTCCAGGTATTCATGCAATTGTTTCCTCAACCAGAGAGTAAGCACCTCTAAAGGCAAGAGCCATGTTATATCATCTATTTCCAGAGTACTTAGCCCAGCAGTTCCAAAAATCTATGCCACTCATATATACACATATTTAATAATATCTTGGTTTTGTTTTGTCTTAATTTTCTATTTTCCAAGTCAAATAATTAAATTAAAACTATTTTGCAGCCTATCCTAACTACGATATACTGAATGCTGACATGTCACTATATTTTTTAAACTACAAAATATTATATTTTAACAATGCTAACAGAGCAGAGACTTATAAGAAATCTCAGAATTACTATGAGATATCAGTGATGAGAAGACACATACCATTTTCAGAGATCTTAAAATGTAAAAGAAAAAAATGTGCATTTTAACAGTTTTAACCTCATTTTCAAAACTGAAAGTCAGAGAGTGCTTAAAAACTCTGTCCAAGGGGTCCTGGGGTGGCTCAGTTGGTTGGAGAGTCTGCCTTTGGCTGGGATCATGATCTCAGGGTCCTGGGATCCAGCATTGCATTGGGCTCCCTGCTCAGCAGAAGTCTGCTTCTCCCTCTCACTCTGCCCACCCCCCAGCTTGAATGAGCAAGCTCTCTCTCTTTCCCTGCCAAACAAACAACAAACAAACAAACAAATAAATAAATAAAATCTTATAGAAAAAAACCCGACTCTGTCCAACATTAATACCTCTTAGTGAGGTTAGTAACCTGTGGCAATCCCCAGTAACTGGTAACTGGGAGGGAGAAATAGATCAAAAGCCAGCTGCTTTAACTACTTCCTCTCCATTATATAAAATATGTACATATCCAATACGTGTCGACATGTTCAAAAGATTACTTTTAAAACTGTCTTGCAAGGTTGCCTGGGTGGCTCAGTGGGTTAAAGCCTCTGCCTTCAGCTCAGGTCATGATCTCAGGCTCCTGGGATGGAGCCCCACATTCATCAGGCTGCCTGCTCAGCAGGGAGCCTGCTTCCTCCTCTCTCTGCCTGCCTCTCTGCCTACTTGTAACCTCAATCTCTCTCTCTCTCTCTCTCTCTCTCTCTGTCAAATAAATAAATAAATAAAATCTTTAAAAAAAAACTGTCTTGCATACATTTCCCAACCTTCTTACAACAGAATATAAAGTTCAAAAATGCACTGCCACCCCCCACAAAAAATACATAGTAATTACTAAAATTTTGATATATTCTAGGCAAACATGTCTAACTCTATTAATGGGAATTTTTTTTTTCTAAAAATGGCACCACATACTGTGTAGTTTGTTGAGAATACAAAGGTATCAGTTAAGTCTTTTTCATGGACAAAATATATATTACAAGTTAATACCAAAGGGCCTTGCCAATATACAATTCAAAATTTAAGAGTATATGATTTCCAAATGATTGCACATTTTCACCTAACAAGCAGATATATTGACAATAAAACTTATAATCATACAATAATACAATTTCAGTTAAGTCCTCGGATATTCAGTCACTTCTACTATTAAATATTTAGGTTACTGAATTATAAATACTACATTAAATAGCACAGAATTTAATTCTAGAGTGAGGAACACTATATTTTACCCTTAAGTATTTGTTAGTAGAATAGAAAAAACAACATGGCAACATAACATCATATTCAACCTCAACTTAAGTATGTCTTGGTGAGGAACTGAGTTAAGAAAAGGCACACGGAGTGTTAATTAGGCTGGTAATAATTCTGGAATGAAGATTTATTTCAGTAGTAGCATGTTTTTAAGAATTCATAGGAGCATTTAGAACAGTGAAAACTTAGAATCTGTATCTTAATTGAGCCTCAACTATAAAACAAACAGACTAAATTCCATTTCTCCCACTTTCTCTCTGATTTCTCTCTCTCTGTGTATGATAAATGTCAACTTTACAAATTATTTTATCCTAAGAAAGAAGTATCAGATCTGTAGAACACAAAATAAAAAGAAAGAAAAAAGTATGGGATTATTTTCACTAAAAATACATATATTTGCAGACGTTATTATTAAGTAAATTGTCGTCTTCTTTTAAGAGTAAAAGCAATTGGTAACCAAATATTAAAAGACTTACCAATTTGCTTTCAACCCAAGATCTGGTTCCAATACGAATGAACTAAAATAGATTTGTAGGTCAGATTCACTCAGTATTATGTACATCATGTATTTCTCAATTTGTTATATAAAGTATCACTGAATTCACCACATTTTATGTTTTAAAAACATCATACTATGAAATAAATAATATTTATGTCAAAATTCTCATCTTACTTCTCCATTTCTTAACGTTGTGATGGTTCCTCTTGCTACTGCCATTCTAAATAGTGTTTCTGTGGCCTGTGAATTAAAAAAAGCAAAAATACATATTCATAATCTGTACTCAACTGTATACCCCCCTCCAAACTGTAAAAAACATTCATTACGACTACATTTCCAGCAACTTCTAGAGAAGCATCAATAAGTCACATTAAGAGCTACATGATCTCCATTACACTTCAGAAACACCATCTCGAGAACATTTTAATAACATTAAGGAACAAAAACAATTGTTTCAGAAGTTATTTTGATCTGCTGGTATTTATCCATGTCTATAGAGTTACAAATTAGTTTTGAGCATTTTTGAACATGAATTCGTTTTGAACATCTAAACATTTAGATAAGTTTAAACCTTAGTTTGACTAAGAAAGATTAAGTAAAAAGCTAGTATTTGGATTCAATTTAGAAATTATCATTTATTCTGATTTTTAGTTTCCATTTAAGTTCCGTTCAAATCATTTGACTGCTACTGAAATACTGACAGAACATGAAGTAATTCAGTGATTCCATATATAAAATATCACCCACAAAGAGTTATTGCTTTCTATATACTAAAAAAGAACAATCCTAAAAGGAAATAACAAATCTAAATAAGCTTAACCAACGAAGCAAAAGACTTACTTGTTCACTGAAAACTACACACACTGCTAAAAGAGATTACAGAACACATAAATAAATGGAAAGGCATCTTGTGTTCATGAACTATAAGACAACTGTTAAGAAGTCAACACCACCAAAAATGATCTATAGGGTCAACGTAAATCCTACCAAAATCCCAATGACTTTTTCTACAGAAATACAAAAATCCATCCTAAAATTCATACAGAACCCAAAGGACTCCAAATAGCCAAAACAATCTTGAAAAAGAACAAAGTTAAAGGACTCACACTTCCTGATTTCGAAACTTATTTCAAAGCTACAGTAATCAAACAGTGTGGGACTGTCATAGACAAACATATAGGTCAATGAAATAGAATAGAGAGCCCAAAAATAAACCCTTGCATACATCACCTAATGACATTCAATAAGGGTACCAAAACCATTCAGTGGGGGAAAAGACAATTTTTTAAAGAAAATATCCACATGCAAAAGAATGAAGTTGGACTCTTACCTTATACCATATACAAAAATTAACTCAAAAGGAATCAAGGGCCTAAATATAAGAGCTAAAACTATACAACCCTTAGAAGAGAAAATAAGGGAATAGCTTGCTTCAGGGTTTGGTGAGGACCTATTTCCTGGTTCCTGGATGGCTGAAAGCAAAAAGAAGCAAACTCTTTCTCTACTCTCGTAAGGGCACTCATCTAATCTGAATTACCTCCCACTGAGGGGTAGGGTTTTGACATGAATTTGGGGGTGACAAAAACATTCAGTCCATGAAAAGGTATTCCAGTCAGATGGGTCAAGAAATACAAAGGTCAGTAGGTGAGATCATGCTTGCCATCGACAAAGACAAGCAAGATAGCCAATGAGGCCAAAAGAAAAAGGTTTCATGAGACTATGGTTGGGAAAAGAGAGGATGCGAGTTCATCTGTTTAATATGTGCTTCTGACTTTTAACCTGGCACAAGAGGAATGCATTTCCAACCTTCTCTAATAGAAGATAAAATTCAAAGGATGCTCTATAAAACATAAATGTTAAAGAATTAGTCATCCGCCCCAAAAAAGAACAACAGAAAAAGGCAATCCTAAATTTAAAAACTGAATGCACATCTAAAGAAATCCAAAGGGTGGGAGGGTTGGAAACCTGGAGGAAGCTGGAATAAAACTGCTGTCTGTGTATGAACTTAGTGTGACCGGTGTAATATAAACAGCAGTGTAAACATGTTAATTTAGACATAAGGAAATAAATAACAGAAGAAATACGTAAAAGGTTGCAAGTGCTTGCCTCTGGGTTATGGACATCAGGCATCAGAAGAGATGAAGAAGAGCGCTGCTTTCTTCCCATTAGCTTTGCAGCAAGCACGCTATTTGACTGTTTACACTACAGAGACATCCTTGATCAAAACTTTTTTTTAAACTTTTAAAGGTTGATTTTAAGTAAATCAAGAGTGTCCAATTTTGCAAAGAGGTCGAATACTTTACAACTTCAATCGAGGGGTGCCTACAAGAATAAAGTCAAGGACTGAATAAAAGGACATAAAGTCAAACAGTGTACGCAAACTCTGAAAGGGTTTGACAATAAAGGTAAGAAATGACAATGAGTTGTTGCTCAAAAGAACTGAGCTGAGAGAAAATTGAAGACAGTATACTTTTAGGACAGAAGAGATTTAAACAACTTTGTAGCAGCTAAGTAGAAGCAGTCAGTCAGGTGGAAGAAGTTTAGACACAGGGAGGAAAATGGATCCCAACAAAAGGGGATTCCTGTGGAAGACAGGATCAAGAGCACAAAGCAATCTGTCAGCAAAGTTAAAAGGGAGAAGGTACTTTCTCCCTCCCTCCCTCTGCTCTCCCCCCACTCTTCCCCCTCCCCTCCCCCCCCCCCCCCCCCCCCCCTTCTTCACCAACAA
>LNAC01000415.1:1377829-1440708 GCA_002007465.1 Ailurus styani | reverse complement strand
CCTCCCCCTCCCCTCCCCTCTCCTTTTCTAAACTACAAGACAGGATAATCTGAGAATGACAAAGACACTGACAGAAAGAAATATGGGGATGAGACAAAAGTAAAAGCAAAGCAGAAGGGAAGGGAACTGCCAAGTAGTACTAAAAGCCTGGCTAAGGCTGAAAGTCATACATCTTTGTTATTACAAAGCTACACAGTTACAGAATTAGAACGCTAAGAAGACTGCAGTTTAGGAATTATCAAGGAAAAGTGAGCAACCCGGGACAGGGCAGGAATTGAAAAGTAACAACTTTTCATTCAACTTCACTGGTAAAATATAGCATGTACCTTATCCATAAAGCCAATTTTTTCTAACATTTTCTAAATGAGAAGAACAATCTTGAAAACACCCCTATACATACACATACACACCCCAGAGAAGGCGGGGGGGGGAGGTGGATATCTATACACTAAGTTAGAAAATAAAAAAATCTTTTAGAGCAAATGCTGCTAAATTTTGTGATGGCAGCACGATATGAATATAACACCAATTCATAATTCATTGAGAGAGTTAAAATAAGCCACTGATGGAAAAGGAAAGGGGTTGTTATTCATATACCCATACAAAAAACCCATACGAAAAACAAAAAGCATACCCAAAAAAGCAAATGACTTTGCTATGACAAATGAACTTTACTAAAGCGTATAAACTAGACGTTGAAAGATCTATTTACAGAAATCGTTACTGAAAGAAAAAAATTTCTCGCCAGTGATGTACTTGCATTTTTTCTATTCTTAACAATATGTATATTAAATTACATCTTCCATCTTCTTATCTTCCTATTTCATTTTAAACCTTATTTAATCTAGTGATGTGATTAACAGTACTCATCTAGGTCAGGTTAGTTACTGTATATATTTGAGAAGCAAAAGATAACCAGCAGAAGCAGCAAGCATTTGGGATAAAGTATGCAACAACTTCTCTAAACCAGATCACATTATTTGCTTTTTTGTGTCTCAAAAACCTGAGGTAGTCTGAGGATCTAATTCCTTTTCTGCACTTTCTCCAGTAGAATACCAAATTCAATCTTTTGTTTCCAAGTAAATTGATTTATTTCATCAGCTCTTCCCACCAACGTCTTCAAGGATGTCTCATTCTAACAGCACTCTGTCAATTCAGCTCAGCTTCCTTTGATTCTATAGGGAAGCACTGGAGTGCACAACATTCTTTTGACCTCTACTAAAGAGAATGCTTTTAATTTACTTGTACCCAAACAATGTCTAACAAGTGTCAAAAACAATGAGCTAGAGGGCTAACTCTTAGCATTTGTAAATTGACCACCAGCAAATTCTTCACTGAAATTTCCCTCTCCTTGAGTTTTGATAACAACTAAAATGACACTACAAAAACATTCCTTAAACATTTTCTGTCACTGGCAGGGTAAAAAACATCAATAAGTCCTTATTTAGAAATAGGTTACCAAGAGAAACTGCTTTTTTAAGAGTGTTATATAAAAGAGACTTAGGAGACATGAAATCTAGATGTAATAAATGCAAAGTTCTGGGTTGGGTCCTTGTGTTTGTCTGTGTATGTGTGCAAATCAAAAAAGATCCAGGATTTATAATGAGTTGATAAGAGTAGTAGTATCTGGATGTTTTCCTTTTCCCTCCTTTCTAACATTCTACCATATATATACATATATATATATACACACACACACATACTTTTGATAATAATAAAAAGGAAACCAAAAAAAGTAACAACTTTTGTCACACTAAAAGATAAAACAGATTTATAACAGAATTTTGGAACAATGTAAATGCTATAACACAAGCAGTACTATAGTACTATACTGAGTAGCGTCTAAAGTGAAGATGACCAAAATTCAACAGACTCATGCTCTTACATAAGTCTAATAATTTTTTATTCAATAAACCAACACAAAGTAAAATTAAGAAGAAATTTAAATTTAAAATCCTTTACCTTGAAAAGCAATATAATAGCTTTAAAGCATCATATTATAATTAGACTTCAGTGCATTAATTTAATTTGAAGTTTACTTATATAAATACAAAAGTTGTATTTAGCAGGCATTTACTTCCTATTAATTAAGCAACCAGAACTCTAGTTACCTTATTTCCACTATTTACAATCTGAACAACATCAGGCAGATCACTTAAACTCTTTAAGCTCTGACTTCCTCTGTAAAAAGGTAACAGCTAATATCAACCCATCTTCTTGTGTTGGTTAATGCATTAACATATGTGAAAAGCTCAGTAAAGGGCTAGCTAAATACAAAATAATGATTCCAAGGTCTAGCTTAGGATGGCACTTTTGCAATGAAAAGATGTTTAAGAAATACTAATTTTGATTTTTTAAATGTAAAAATAAAAATTGGGCTAATGAAAGACCAAATATGAATGAGCCTTAATCACAGCTATGAATCTAAAGAACAAAAAATCTATGTCAAAGAGTCACGGCACTTATTGTTCTATGAACATCTCTTGATTGTGCTAGTTTGCCAACTAAACAGAGAGGTCCTGGAGTGCATGAATTCAATCTTTTATTTATGTATTCTCAGCACCTTGTGCAATGTGTGACAATTAGCATATAGATTAAGAAAAGTAAGTTTTAGAAACAGATTGTTGAGTTCAAATTCTAGCTTTGCCATTTGTAAACATATGACCTTGGACAAGCAACTTCACTTCTTTGAGCTCTACATTAGCAAAATAAAGATAATAATGGTACATTACTGAAGGAAAACTTCCACATGCTCAACAAATGGTCATTTTCTTACTATTAACATCTCAAAGGAAATGCAGAATTCCAACTCTACCTTAAAAAAATCAGTCATCAACTGCAATTAAAAATGCAATTAAAAACCACATCAGATGGCAATTAAAAATGCACTATATAAAACAGTCAACCACAATTAACACATTATGCCAGATGGTCATTTATTTATGCTAAAATTCTTGACAGGATAAACAGAAAGTAGAAAACTTACATTATTTCAAGATTAATTTATCAAAAGTCTTCAGAAATCATATACAAAATTTACTCCTGGGCTGTTTATCCTAGCCATAGAAGAAAAAAGATTTTAACACTAGCCATAGAAGAAAAGATTTAAACACTGAGGTTTTCAAGCACCAGGTATTTTCCTTCTTATGATAATAAAGGTACCCAATAAAAAATAGGAAAACTGAGGATTAGCTATCTGCTTCTCACAAAAGGAAGAGGGGGCCCAAGTGAGCCACCGAATGTGTAGGGAATTAATCCCTGGCTGTTCAGGGGGTTTTCTGTCTTTGTTGTCTCTTGACTCTGGCCCAAAGATAAACCCGTTATAAGATGAAGCATCAGCAATATAGGTAATTAACACTGGAAAAGAAATACTGTTTTTCTGGCCAAAGGCATATGGAAAGGGATCCTCTCCTTTAGTGCAAAGAAAGGAAAAATACCCATTGTATTTTTCACTTTCTTCTCTAGCCACTTTGTCCCAAAAGCAGGCCCTGTTTAGTGTGTGCAGCTGTGACAGTGGTGCAGGCAGCTATAACATCAAGAAAAACCCTGTCCTTCTGGACACAAGACCAGGAAAAGGAGGCCCAATGAGGCAGAGAATAGAGGGGTAATCCCAAAAAGGAAGGGCTAGAAAAGAAGGCTCCTCTAACTAAATCTGTATTTGAATTGGCACAAATACAGGGCTCACCCCAAATCAGCATAAACCCTGAACAGACCCAAGCAGCAAAGCCAAGGCTTTGAGAGCAGAACTACAATTAAAATACGACTTAGATCCTAGCATGATCCATGAGTGGCACACAGATAGGCCAGACCCAAAGGCCCATCACAGGAAAAATAATGAACACATAACTACTTGGAACTACTGCTCCCTGAATGGTGGACATTGGACCTACGCCCCCCAAAGATGAGACAGAATCTGCAGTCCAAACCTAACCAGTTGACTGCTTACTACTAACAACAACGACAGCAACAACAAATCAACACTCTCCAGAGGATTTTAACAGGACCCAGAGTTTTAAAACACGATATTCAAAACATCCGGGATCAATCTAAAAGTACTCAACATTCAGCAGCGGGCTCCCTGCTCAGCGGGAGCCTGCTTCCCCCTCTCTCTCTCTGCCTGCCTCTCTGCCTCCTTGTGATCTCTCTCCCTCTGTGAAATAAATAAAATTAAAATAAAATAAAATAAAATAAAAAATAAATAAAAGTACTCAACATTCAAAGAACAAGAAAATCATGATTACTTCTCAAAAGAAAGACAATCAGATGCTGAAATTACCAGACAATGCCTAAAAAGCACCTATTAACTATATTCCAGGTGAGGTTATTACACACACTATGAATGGAAAGAGAAGTTCTCACCAGAGAAATAGAAAGTATTTTTAAAAATGGAAATTTTTGATATTGAGAAAATATCCGAAGACATAATGTCTATAAACCTCTGAAATTTGGTAAAAGGCATCCATTTCCAGGTTCAAGAACATCAGTCAACGAACCCAAGTAAAATAAACTCAGACACATTGTAAACAAAATGCTGAAATGCACATATTTTTTTAAATCTTGAAAGTAGCCCCCTAGTAAAGTACCCATACTTATTACATATAGTAGAACAACTATTAGAATGATTATGGGTTTGCCATCAGAAGCCAGGAAAATGAGAGAGAGAACATCTTTAAAGTTTTGGAATAAAACAAAAACAAACAAACAAAAATAAAAACACCTACCAATTCAGAATTCTATATCCAGCAAAAATATCCTTTAGGAATGAAACCAAAATAAAACATTCTCATATGAAAGACACTAAGAGAATCTGTTGCCAGCAGAATTGTTCTAAAAGAAATGCTAAAGACATTATTTCCATAGGTTGAAGAGAAATAATCCTAGAGGGAAACATTAAACTTTATGAATGAAGAGAAGGAACAGAAATGGTAACATTTGAGTAAATGTAAAAGCTTGTATTTCTTCTTTTAAGATCTTTAAAATATGTATGACTTGAAAAAATTATAATATTGTCTGATGGAGTTTCCAGTATACATAGATGTAACATATATGAGCATTATCCCGTAAGGGGGAAAATAAAGAAGGCTATGAAACCTTCATTTTACCAGAAGTGGTAAAATACTGATCTGGGCGCCTGGGTGGCTCAGTGGGTTAAAGCCTCTGCCTTCGGCTCAGGTCATGATCCCAGGGTCCTGGGATCGAGGCCCGCATCGGGCTCCCTGCTCAGCGGGGAGCCTGCTTCCTCCTCTCTCTCTGCCTGTCTGTCTGCCTACTTGTAATCTCTCTCTGTGTCATATAAATAAATAAAATCTTTAAAAAAAAAAAATAAATAAAAATAAAAAAAATAAACCTGAGAAAAATAAAAAAATAAAAAAATAAAATAAAATACTGATCTAAGTAGATAGTGAAAATTAAGCATGTACATTACAATCACTAATGGAACCACTAAAAACTAATACATACAGATATAGCCAAAAAGTCAATAGATAAATTTAAATTGAACAGTAAAAAATATAATCTAGGAATCCAAGAAAAGAGGAATAAAGAAGCAAAAAAGAGGTGGCAAACAATAAAACGAGTAAGAAGACCTGGGGAAAAAGTAGTCTTTTCAACCAGTGGAGATGGAACAATTGACTTTTCAAAGAGAAATGGAACAATTGACTTTCTAAACAGAAATATATGAGCCTTGACCCATACCATACTCCATACATAAAAACTAATTACAAATGGAACACAGACTTAAATGTTGGTACTCAAATCATAAGAGTTCTAGAAGAAAACACTGGAAATCAATTGAAAACACTTGACTTGGGCAAAAATAAGTTATATAAGGAAAAAAAGAATAAAACATTAAAGAAAAAATTCATTACGACAGATTGTACTGTTCAAAGACAGTCACACCAAGATATATCCTACACCACGTGTGCTTCTTAAAACATCGACTCTCCTACTTATTGTATTTGCTCCCTCCCCTTGGACCTGCAACCTTTAAAAATACCTTTGTAACTGTAACTTAATGAGGCAGAAGTGATGCTGACTTTAAGGCTAAATCTTGAAAGGCAAAAAGGCTTCTGTATGGTGTTCTCACTTTGTTTGTATATGTGCCTTTGAGGCCCTGAGCCAGCACGTAAGAAGTCCAACTACTTTGAAACCACCATGCCAGAAAAACTATATAGAAATAGAGACGCCCTCGCTATTCCAATATACAGCTCTTCAAGTACTCCAAGCCCAGGTGTCATTCATGTGAGTGAATCTCCAGATGACTCCAGCCCTTAGCTTTCAAGCTGCACCAGCCATGTCAAATAGAGCAGCAATGGGTCATTCTGGGGAGCCCTTCCCAAACTGCAGATTCATGCAAAGTAAATACTATTGTCATTTTTAGCCACTATATTTTGAGTGGTTTGTTAAGCAGCATTAATGATACACTGATAAAATGTGTTTCATCAAAATTAAAAATGTTTTGCTCTTTGATTCAATTGAGAAAATGAAAAAGGCAACCACAGACTCATAGAAAATATCTGCATATTTATCTAACAAAGCACTTGCATTCAGAATATATAAATAATTCTTACAATTCAAAAATAAGACACAAACAAAATATGTTAAATGATCAAAAGATTTCAAAAGATACGTCATCAAAAAGAAAAATATGTACACATATACATAATATGTGCACACATACTCACAGAGACATATTCGTGAATGGACAAAAAGCCAATAAAAAATGTTCAACGTCGGGCACCTGGGTGGCTCAGTGGGTTAAAGCCTCTGCTTTCGGCTCAGGTCATGATCTCAGGGTCCTGGGATCGAGGCCCGCATCGGGTTCTCTGCTCAGCAGGGAGCCTGCTTCCTCCTCTCTCTCTGTCTGCCTCTCTGCCTACTTGTGATCTGATCTCTCTCTGTCTGTCAAATAAATAAATAAAATCTTTAAAAAAAAAATGTTCAACGTCATAATCCTTAGGGAAATGCAAACTAAGGCCACAACGAGGTACCACTACGCATGCATCAGATGGCGAAAAGTAAAAAAGAATAACAATGCCAAGTTATAGTGGGAATACGGAGCTACTGGAACTCTCACACATTACTGGTAGAAATACAAAATGGTACAGTCACTTTAAAAAACAGCTGGGCAGAGTTCTATAAGTTAAACATATACTTACTATAAGACCGAGAAATTCTATCCCTCCGTATCTACCCAAGAGAAATGAAGACATATGTCCATTTATATGAATTGTAGAAAAGCCAAAATTATAGTGACAAAAAGCAGATTATTGATTGCTCAGGGCTTGAGATCTGGGGGGAAGGGAACTGACTGCAAAGGGAGTTTTAGGGAAGAGAGAACTATTCTGTATCTTAATTAAATGGTTTTAGTCACATGACTATAAACATCTGTCAAAACTCATCAAACTTTGTGCTTAAAACAGGTGAAGCCCATTAAATATAAAGCTTTTTTTTTTTTAAATACACACCTGCCTCCCTCCCCAAAGCTGTTCTCAACTAATTGGTAACTTAATTCCAACCAACCATTAGGAAAAACCTGGATACCACCCTGATGGAAATTACTTTTTGAAAGGATATTTGTATGCTTTAGTTAAAGATTTCTTCTTAAATTCATATAAACTGAGGGCAGAGGTAGAGGTTGACCAAAGCAGAAGAAAAGTGGCAATAATACTGTAGCCAACAGTAAATTCAAGACACAAATAATCTAGGACAAATAAGATTAATAGAGTCTGCATGTCACACTCTTGGGAAGACTGAGGGAACCAAGAATAGTAAATTAGTATGAAAACTCTGCATTCCATACAAAACTAGATAAGCCACCAATAATGGTAGACAGTACTACATGTAAAAACTGAGCAATCAAACATCACCAATCTCATCTTCATTTTCAGGTGAGCATTCGTGTACCTGTGTTTCTACCCACCATTTGCCCAATCAGAAACTTGAGTAATCTGATTCTTTCTATTCTTTCACCAATGTGTAATACTGTACATAAGCAATAGTTATTATAGTATTATACTTAAAATAATCACTATTGCATACTTCTTACATTAATTACCTATTCATCTAAAATTCTTACTAGACTGTAGGCTGTATTTCACTCATCATTAAACCTGTAGCACCAAGCACCTGAGAAACACTCAATAAATGGTGAATAAATGCAAGAATCAATAGCTAATGAATAAGAAGTTGTTTGGAATATGTCAAGTAAGAGCTTATTTATTGATAGTTTGGGGGTTTATGCCTTACCACAGTGTGAACAAATATGTCCTAAACTATATTATAACAATTTCAAATGTTGAAAGTATAGCTCATTAGCCTATTATGTTAATGAATCAACTTGATCATTTTAGACATCATAAATGTCATAATCTGTTCCATTCAGTACACAGGAAATATACATTACATATGGAGACAATGGACCTTAGCAGTGGTTTTTAAGGTTATGAAGAATGTTACTTCTGTTTATAGATGTGGGTTCATAAGTTATCCAGGAATTTAAACAATAAGCAGATGGTTTGTTTCCAAATTGATAGCAGTCATCTGGCTCTAAAGAAGAGTGTATTTTTGTAAATATATGTTCTGTCATGTTTTATCCAGTGTGGCATGAAGAAATAACATAGCATGTTATGGTCTGCTTTTCCACTCTGACCATAATAAAACTTAAGAAAAGCATGGGTTTTTCCCCCTCACAATGTTATCTTCTTAGACTCAGAGTCAAAACAAACTAACAAAGGATAACGAACAAATAAAAACACAAATGCTTAAGGTTAGAGTTAGACTTCTTTTTCATAACGAGTTGAGTCACTCATTCAGCTGAGTTGTCTCTTTTTTTTTTTAAGATTTTATTGATTTATTTGTCAGAGAGAGAGAGAGAGAGAGTACAAGCAGGGGAGTGGTGGGCAGAGGGAGAAGCAGGCTCTCTGAAGAGCAAGGAGCCCAATGTGGGGCTCGACCCTGGAGCCCAAGGCAGATGCTTAACCGACTGAGCCACCCAGGCATCCCTCAGCTGAGTCTTCTTAACCATGAAATGGTGATAATACAGCCTGTTTTACTTCAAATTATATCTAAATTTCACTTTTTACTTAATTAGCACATAAAATATTTTTAAGTAGGCATGTTTATTAGTATATGTAATAAATAATTCTTAGACAGCTATACAATACCCTTTTCCTTTTCTTCACTTCTTTAACTTTCTAACAAATGTTGATTTTTTTTCTTTTTTCTTTTCTTTTTTTTTTTTTAGAGAGGGGGTAGAGGCAGGGGGAGAGAGNGGGGGGGGGGGGGGAAGGGGCAGAGGGCAAGGGAAAGAGAATCTTCAACAGGCTCCAGGCACAATGCAGAGCCCAATGCAGAACCCCACACGGGGCCCTACAAGAGCCAGAAGCAGAGCCCGAAACAAAGCCCAAGTGGAGCCCAGCACCATGCTTGAACTCACGACCCTGAGATCAAGACCTGAGCCAAAATCCAGAGGCAGAAGCTTAACTGACTGAGCCACCCAGGCATCCCTTTTTCTTTTAAGTAGGCTCCACACCCAGCCTGGAGCCCAAAGCAGGGCTTGAACTCCCAACCTTAACATCAAGACTCAAGCTGAGGGCGCCTGAGTGGCTCAGTGGGTTAAAGCCTCTGCCTTCAGCTCCGGTCATGATCTTAGGGTCCTGGGATCGAGGTCCGCATCGGGCTCTCTGCTCGGCAGAGAGCCTGCTTCCTCCTCTCTCTCTGCCTGCCTCTCTGCCTACTTGTGATCTCTCTCTCTCTCTCTCTGTCAAATAAATAAATAAAATCTTAAAAAAAAAAAAAAGACTCAAGCTGAGATCAAGATCTGAGCTGCCCGGCCAACTGACTCACCCAGGTGCCCCAAATGCTGATTTTCTTTAGGTTATCCACCTTTTTTTTTTATATAAAGCTTTGGTTAAACTAAATCAACAATGTTAATCCCATTCCTCTTGCCGGTGATATAGGCATATAACACCAGAGACAAAGAAAGCCATTTCATAATAATAAAGGAGCCCATTAATCAAGAAGACATAACAAACTTAAATGCTTATTAATCTAAAAGCAGAGATTCAAAATACACGAGTCAAAAATATACAGCTACATGGACAAATAAGACAAATCCACAACTACAGTCAGAAATATATCCCTCGGGCGCCTGGGTGGCTCAGTGGGTTAAAGCCTCTGCCTTCGGCTCAGGTCATGATCTCAGGGTCCTGGGATGGAGGACCGCATCGGGCTCCCTGCTCAGCAGGGAGCCTGCTTCCTCCTCTCTCTTTCTCGGCCTGCCTCTGCCTACTTGTGATCTCTCTGTGTCAAATAAGTAAATAAAATCTTTAAAAAAAAAAGAAAGAAAAGAAATATATCCCTTTACAGTAACTGATGAAGAAGCAGAGAGAAAAATCAATAAAGATATGACCCTGGAAAAATACTATCAATTAACTGATTTTTATAGAACTCTGCACTAAATAAAAGCAGACCATTCTTTTTAAACCCGTACTAAATACTTCCCAACACAGACTATAATCTGGAGAAAAAAAAAAGAGAGAGAGAGAGAAGGTACAAACTACTATTATCAAGAATAGGGTCATAATAAATTTTTCAGAAATTAAGAGGATAATCAGGGAATATATGTAAACAATTTTATGCCAATTAATTAAACAACATAAATGAAATGGAAAATTGCTTGGAAGACACAAACTAACAAAGCTCACACAAAAAGAAATATAGCCTAAATAGTTGAAAGAGCAGTTAAGTATCTTCCCATAAAGGAAACTCCTGGTCCATATGGCCTCATTGGTAAATTCACACTAACATTTAAGAAAGAACTAATTTGAATTCTAAACATACCCTTCCAGAAGTTTAAAAAGGAGGGAATGGAATGCTTCTTAACTCAAAAAGGGCAGTGTTATTCAGACAGCAAAACCAGATGAAGACATTAGAAGAAAAGTACAGACCAACATCCCCCATGAAAATAAATATAAATATGCCTACCAAAATCTGAATACACTGAACCCAACAATATACAAAAGGAATAACGTGTCAAGTGAAGTTTATTCCAGGATGCAAGATTTAACATTCAAACATCAAGCAATGTAGTTCACCATACTAAACTGAAAAAGACAACCACATGATCATTTCTACAGATAAGGGAAAGACATTTGACATAATCAAATATCTATTCCTGATAATAAAAACTTTCATAAAAAGTAGGAATAAAAGGGAACTTTCTCAAACAGAAAAGGGGCATCAAAAAAAAATAACAACAAAACAAACTACAACTAACATATTTAAGGGTGAAAAGACTGAATATATTTCTCCCCCAAAATCAGGAACGAGGCAAGATGTCAGCTTGATTTCTATTCAGTGTTGCAGTGGAAGTCCTAGCCAGTGCAGTAATACAAGGAAAGAAACAAAAGGCCCCCAGATTAGAAAAGAAGTAAATTTTTCTCTTTTTTTTGCAGATGACATTTTCATAACGGCTAAAATCAATAAACAACAACTTTTCCATTCTAGAAAAGGCAAAACTATAAAGACAACGAAAAGACCAGTGGTTGGCACAGATTGGAGAACAGACAGAACACGGGATTTTTAGGGCAGTGAAACTATTCTATATGATACTGTATTGGTGGATACATTATGCATTCATCAAAATCCATGGGATTGTACAACACAAAGTGTATACCCTAATGTAAACTACAGGCTTTAGTGTTTTAGCTAATAATAATGTATCATTATAGGTTCATCAATTTTAACAACTGCGCCATACTTCTGTTAGATGTCAGTAATAGGGAAAAGGAAAAGGGGAGATTATGGGAACTATCTCTACTTCCTGTTCAATTTTACTATAAACCTAAAAATAACCTGAAAATTAAGTCTAATTTTATTTTTTTTGAAGATTTTATTTATTCATTTGTCAGACAGAAAGAGAGAGAGCGCACAAGCAGGGGGAGCAGCAGGCAGAGGGAGAAGCAGGTTCCCCACTGAGCAAGGAGCCCAAAGTGGGATTCAAACCCAGGAACCTGGGATCATAACCTAAATAGATGCTTAACTGACTGAGCCACCCAGGAGTCCCATTAAGTCTAATTTTAAAAAGGGTATATGTACAATCTAAAAAGACAAAAGAGGCCGTGTGGGTGGCTCAGTGGGTTAAAAACCTCTGCCTTCGGCTCAGGTCATGACCTCAGGGTCCTGGGATCAAGGCCCACATTGGGCTCCCGGCTCAGCGGGGAGCATGCTTCCTCCTCTTTCTCTGCCTGCCTCTCTGCCTACTTGTGATCTCGTTCTCTGTCAAGTAAATAAAGAAAAAGAGTCTTTAAAAAAAAAAAAAAGACAAAAGAAAATGGAAAATGGAAGGTCAAATACCAAAGTTAAAAAATAAAATAAAAACTCTAACAAAACATATAAATTAGAAATAGAACCTTTTATACAACCAAATTAATTTAATAAATACAAAAAAGGGTAAAGTTAGAAGACAACCTGAATATAACTCATTTAAAACATCTAACAACTATTCATTCCATACTAGAATACCCAGAATCATTAACAATGATTGTAATACCCAGATGCACAGTCCAATTCTACAGGCCATGAAAAGAACAGTAAAGAAAGAAGGAGCACAAACGGAGAAAGGAAATGTAAATATGGAAGGCTTTCCTTTTCCATAATGTCAGGATTTCAGTCATATGACTTCCAAAATATCAAGAGAACATCACTTTCAAAAAGTGTGTCCCAATTTCCAATCTGTTATCCAAGTCCTCCTCCCAAAAATAGAAATACTAATTGTATGTCCTTTACCACCATCACTATCATCATCATCATGGAATTTATTAACAAGCACAAAAGCAAAAAGCCAATGAACCAAAGAGAGCAAAGTAGAAAGATCTAAAATAGACTGAGTTCTTGATTACATCACAGAATCCTGGAACTGCTACTCTTCAGACTCCTTGTAACTCACTTTAAAAAATAAATATACTCACATCTTAATTCCCTTGTAGGTTGGTATCCAAATACTTGCATCCAAATAAATCTAGCCCAGTGAAGAACTTGCCTCAGAATTTGTTAAGATAAAAATCTTTATCTTGGAGCAGAACTCCACATTAATCACTTCTTAAATATTTGGGGTCCTAGATGTCTGGAGAGTTATGAACTAGTTTCCCAAATATTTATATTTTATTAAGTTGGGGCTCAGTTTTTCCAAAGAAAGAATGTAAACAGTTTTATATTATTTATGATAATGAGTAAAGAGCATGTAAAACTAAACTCTGCTGATAGTACAAACTTTGCTGTTTCTTTCAACTATGGCCATACCACTAATAAGGTTATTTTTAAGGAAAGTAGAAGTTATAAATTACAAAACCAGAAAGTAAGATGTAAAAAAGCCTCAGGTATTAACAATGTTAAACTATAATACTAAGAAAAACAAACCTAAAGCAGCTTAATTTTCAAATAGGAAACAGCATGAGTATTTGAAAGAAATAATTCACTGGAGTTTCTCAGAACCAACTTAAAAGCTTGTATGCCATTTAGTATTCTAGGATATGAATATACAATTTATGTATCTACTCAATTGCTGGTGGATCCCCGAGTTGAACTGAGTCTTTATTAATTATGAACATGCTGCTCCAAACATTCTTTTTGGTTTCTCCTGGTAAAAAATTCTCTAGTCCATACTTAAGAATGAATTGATGAGTTGTTCAATGTGTATATGTTCAAGTTGACATAAGAGTACAAAACGGTTTTCCAAAGTGGTTGTACTAATCTGCATTCCACCAACAGCAGACAGCAGTTATTATTATTTCCTAATAATATTTTCTCAGGGTTAAAAAAAAGAAAGTTTATCAAGTCTCCTGAGACATCTAAAGAGATTTCCAAAGTAAAATTCTTCATTTCTTCAATAAACGGTTACTGATTACCTACTTAATGGTACTACTATGTGATGATAACTCAGTAATCAAAAGCATTTTCTTAAATTTCTCTCTGTAGCAAAAAATATCATGGAAAACTTGTTCTTCTAAAAACTGTCTTACTTTAAGTAACGAAAACCTACAAGAAATAGAGTATTCAGAGAGTTGAAACAGCTGGAGCAAAGATCTAGAGTCAGCAAAGCAGAAGGTCTGAAGGAAGTATGTAAACACACATATGCCACACGTGCAATCATGCATGCTAACATGCACGCACACACACGCACAATTAAGACTAAGAAAAAAGGTGCCATCAACGTGTAGAGGGGCTACAGTTTTAACTGTTTTCCAGTTCTAATACTCTTAACAGGTCATTATAAAAGGTTAGAAGCCAAGAGTTTTACTATACTATACAACTGTATCTAAAGCAATCTTCGTTATCTACGTAACCCATTCAAAGAGTAACTGAGACTAGACATAATAAAACCAAAGTGAGACTCTCCATCCAGCACAAACAGAGCATTTATTTGCCTACAAAGATTTAAGAGATGTTGAAAGTCCCTCTCACCTCCAAAACAGATCTTCATTTCCTCTCACAGTGCCTGAAACCACATTTGCATTACTGTATTCTGTTGGACATTCAGGATTTTTCATTCATTAATAAAGATTTGCATTGAGCTGCAAATATCTCTGGACACAGGAAACATAAAAAATTAGCTGACAAGGATAGATACCTGAAGAAAAACAGAAACAGGAACAGAGATGCTGAAAAAGAAGGTGGGAGAGTACCAAACAAAAAAGGTACCTACCTCACCATTTTACCACCAACTCGCCCTAACATCAGTAGCAAAAAACATTACTGCTGTCTTTGAAAATTTCACCTACTGAAGAACAATACCCTAAACTGGCATTAAGTTTCATTTGGGTTTATTTATTATTATAACTTTCTAGTATGTTTTACCAAATGATACTCATTTCTAACTGTATTAGTGTATCATACATGTTTGATTCCAAGCATAACTTAAAATAGGAGAAAGAACTGGGGATAAAAACAGAGAAGCTCATAAAAAGGAAAAGTGACGTTTCAGATACTGAAATGCCAGTGCCCCAAAACCTGGAGGCCATGAGTCTTGATTAGACCCCAGAAAAGCCTGGAGACTGTGTGGCTGGCACCCCTGGAGCAAGTTAACTTGGAATGAATGGAGCCCTTAGTATTTTGTATTAATTGAACTAAGACATTTAAGAATTTGGCACTTCAACTAGTTAGTTCACACTAATTGAATACAATGCTAAACATTATCCTCAGACACCAAACTAAAATATTTAACAACCTATAAACAGTGCCTTGATATTGAATTCTTTGTCTTATTTAAGTCGAAAGGAACCAGATTACCTTGTTATGGCTTTAACAAAGTAAACAGGAGTTGGAAAATACCCAAAATTGCTCAATCAATGTTACTTTCCACCAGGCTCAGGCTGTTAATAAATATATCGTAAATGAACTTAGCCTTTTTTTTATCTACACTTGTATGTGTGTTCTTAATAAGAATGTAATAGATCCCAATTCTTAATCATTCCCCCCTAATTCCACAATTTCTCACCATTTCCTGTACTAGTTTGCCTCTCCTGTTGACTTTTATTTCCACCATAAATTACTCTAATAAGAAGTCAGAATGCAAACATAAATTTTATAAAAACATACAGTATATATGCCTATTTAGTAATTAAAACCAGCCTTCTTTAAATGTAATGCTTCCTTTCTAGTACTTCCAAATACACACAAATACACAGACTTTATTTTATAAGCAATTTTTAACACCAAAAATGGAAACCATGTCTTTAAAAACATCAGATTCATAATGGTATGGATCAGTGAGGCGCTTTCTCCCACAAGTGTTTCTGTATATATATACATAGTGTGCTATATGAAAAAAAAAAAAAAAGAAGAAAGAAAGAAAGAAAAGACCATAGCACTTCTAAATCTATACAAAGGACTAAATTTCCTTACTAGCAAAGGACTAAATTTCCTTCCTAAAGAAAAAAAAAAAAAAAGGTGAAGAATACAGTATACTAAATTTTTTGGCTAGAAAGTTAACATAACTTTGGTTATGGTCGTTGAAATTTTCATTTTTAGGAGACTGGGTGGCTCAGTTGGTTAAGCAACTGCCTGCAGCTCAGGTCATGATCCCAGAGTCCTGGGATCGAGTCCCGCATCAGGCTCCCAGCTCCACGGGGAGACTGCTTCTCCCTCTGACCTTCTCCCCTCTCATGCTCTTTCTCACTCTCTCTCTTTAAAAAAAAAAAGACAGAAAGAAATTTTCATTTTTAATGAAAGGATAAATAACTATCAACAACTGTTGAATAAAATATTTTAAAATATTTGATAAAAGTGAAATAAAATTAAGATAAAAATTTTTGATGTTACCATAAATGTAAAAATATACACTGAGTCCATACTCCAAAGGGAGCCACAAAAATTACATTTCAAAAGCCTAGTGCTAAAGATATGAATTATACTTCCTTTTCAAAGCAATCAATAAAGATTTACATTGATCCGGTGAATTAAAATTTTCTGTATTTGCATAGCACTTTAAAATTAAAAAGTCACTTTCATATATATCTTCTAATTTAAATGATTGTGTCTAACTGAAATAAAATGAAAAGATTAGTATATAAACAAAATAAAATGGTCACCTCTCATCTGGAACAGGGGTTTCGACCTTTTTTGCATCACAACCCCTAAGATGACTGACTTAACACTTCTCTGGGTATTCCCAAGATGATGGGTAATGAATGTCATGCTAGCTGTAATTCACTCCTTTGTCTTCCACTCAGGAAAGTATTTCAGGATGCAATTCAAGGAAAGTTATGTTATTTAAAGAGATAATTAGGATATTTTCACTAGCACAAGTAAAAAATTCCTGGAACATGCCTCACAGCACATCTCAATAGATAACTGTTTCTTCACAGCATTGCTGAAAACAACCAATAAAAGAGGGCAGGTGGGAAGAGCCCTGAGAGAGGAGGTATACGGTATATGCTTCCGACACATTTTACTTTGGTAAAAGAGTAAAACAAATTAGTAGAAATTTTAGAGGCTAGCTAAAATTCATCTGTACTAAAATAAACTGTAAAGTTTAATCAAATCAATTTTACATGACATTTAAATTTTCTGGAGCTCTGAAAATCGGCTAGGATAGCCTGAGAACTGGCCCCAGTGCTTCCAATACTGTTGCCCATCTCCCCTACAATTACTTCTTCCCAAATAAGCTAGAGTAACTGTTTGAAAAGGCAAATCATCAGATCACTTTTGTTTAAAAGTCTTCAATGGCTTTCTATTAAACATAAAATGAAAACAAGACCCTAAAAATGAACTCTCCTTTGCCTACTTTTCCCATCTCAGTTCATTCCATTCTGTCCAGCCATAACAGTCATCTGGGCTACAAATCAAATGTACCAAGTTTGCTCCCATCTGGGGACCTTATTTACTTTCTGTTTACTCTCCCTGAATACTCTTTCAAAAGATGATCTCTAGATCTGGCTCATTAGAATACTAGTATAACTGAAAGAAAAATCTCAGCTCCAGAAGAGCTTACCAGGGTAATAATAGAGAAAAGAAGCAGAAGAGGAATAGAGAAAGGAGGGAAGAAAGAAAGAAGACAGAAAAGAAGAGAGGGTGTGTGCAAGGAAAAGACACTGCCACTACGGAATACAAACTAAGTTCCACAGAACACAAGGAGAATATAACCTGCTCTAGAGGTTAAGATTTCTAAATTGCCATGTGTCACTATTTTAGGTACATAACCAGGAAATAACAATGACACGTAACATGTATTACATGGGGATTATTCTATTTGACCCTCTACACCAAGAAGGAGCCCCGTGAATGTGTATGATACAAAACATGTCACTGACAAAACTGACAAAATCTCCCACCTTGCTACGGTCATTTGATCCAGAAGCAGTGAGCCCAGAATCAGAAACTAGGCCAATCACATTCACCCCAAAAAGACTTGTAAGTTCAGGGTAAAGGCAAAGGGGAAAGAGGAGAGGTGGGACTTTAGAGCTGAATCACTATAATGATAGTGGCATATTTAAAAAAGGGCCCACTGCTGAGTTCTCTGTAGCTGCCCCGGTTTGTCTTTCCTGAGACTTGTTTAGCATTTCCCTGAATTCTGTGAGCAATCTCAATGTCCTTTCCTTAATCCTGATTTTTGTCTCAAGCTAACTGAATTGCTTTCAGTTATGTAAGACCAAAGCCAATGTAATAGCTATGTATGAAACACTGTGAATGTGCAATCATTCTAGTGAAGAGCTAAAGGAGATTAAGGGTTTGGGATCTATCCCAAGGAGTAATGTGAAGTCGCTGCATGCAAATGAACTACAGTGATACAGCAAGAAGAGAAAAATGTTAATGTCACTCACTTTCAGGCACAGATTCAAATCCCAGACTATTTGCTACCTTGCATTATGAGCTTGAACAAGTAATTTAACAATGTTCTCGGTCCATTTCCTGAGCTGCTGCTGATAAGAGTAACAGCTGTCTTACAGTGTTGTCTGAAGGTTAAACAAGATAAAAGATGTCAAAACACTCAGCAAAATGGCCAGGAGACAGCAGAAGCTCAATGAATGTTAATTGTCACTTCGTTTTCCAATAAGAATAAGATGTTCAATGAGAGAATAAATGAGAAGCCAAGTCTGGCTAGAGCAGAGGTTAGCAAACATAGCCAGGGGCCAAACCAGCTTACCACCTGTTTTGCATGCCCCACGAGCTAAGAATGGTTTTTACTTTTATTTTTTTTAAAGATTTTATTTATTTATTTGACAGAGAGAGAGAGAGCACAAGTAGGTAGAGCAGCAGGCACAGGGAGAGGGAGAAGCAGGCTCTTCACTGAGCAGGGAGCCCAATGTGGGACTCAATCCCATGACCCTGGGATCATGACCTGAGCCAAAGGCAGCGGCTTAACCGACTGAGCCACCAGGCGCCCAAGAATGGTTTTTATATTCTAAATAGAGACATGGTTTGAATATTGCCCCACAAAAAGATATGCTGAAATCATAAGCATTGGTACCTGTGAATGTGACCTTATTTTGAGAGAGGGCCATTGCAGATGTAATCAAAGTGAAGTCATACCGGATTAGGGTGAACCCCAAATCCAATGCCTATTGGTCTATAAGAGAAAGGAAACAGAGACTTGANATACCGGATTAGGGTGAACCCCAAATCCAATGCCTATTGGTCTATAAGAGAAAGGAAACAGACTTGGAAACAGAAACACACATACAGGGCAGAAAGCCATTTGACAATGGAGGCAGAGACTGAAATGATCCAGTTAAGCCAAAGTGCGCCAAGAATTACCAGGAACCTCCTGAAGCTGGAAGAGGTAAGAAAGGATTCTTCTCCAGAGACTTCAAATTTCTAATCTCCAGAACTGTGTGAAAACTGTTGTCTTAAGCCACCCAGTTTGTGGTAATTTGTTATGGTAGTCCGAAGAAACTAATTAAAATTGGGGGGTTTTTTTAATCAAAAGAACAGCATTTTCTAACATGCTAAAACTGTAAAACTTCCAATTTCAGTGTCCTTAAATAAGTTTTATTAGAGCACTACCATCCATACCCATTTGTTTACGTACTGTTTATGGCGGCTCTGGTCCTATATTGGCAAAACTAAACAGTTACTACAGAGATCATATGGTCCACAAAGCCAGAAATATTTACTACCTGGCTCCACACGCAAAGTTTGCCAATCCCTGACCTTAAGCATTAATGCCTGAGACACGAGTAATAAAGTTCTAAAACAAATCTGTACCAGTGAGAGACGACTAAGTAGTAGCTGGAAAGATTAAAGACCTAAGTGAACAAACAAAAAAATCTAGGGATTTTTATCATCAAAAAATGGTTTAAAGTTTTAATATAAATCAGGACATGGCAAAAGACTAGCAAAACACAAAGGTGCTAGTTGAGAATAGTCTGATTATGTCTAATTTTGTGAAGTAAGTTAAAAGACATTAGTTGTTGTTATGGAGAAGCTGGGTATGGTGGAAGGATGTGAAATAAGACTATTAATTTGCTTTACTATGCACCACAAGATAGGCAGAAAACATTCAGTAGGGGTCTCCTGAAAACAGTATCAAATGGTATTGAAGAAATGATTTTAAAATTCAGAGAGATTGACATATCCTAGTCTTCTCTTTCCAGCCTAAATGCTAATTCTAAGTAAAACTCTTCGTTGACTAAACGTTCTAAAAACCTCTCAGCTGGGTGCCTATCCCTACTAGATCCCATCCGTAAGAGAACTTTCAGAATGATAGTCATAAAATAGGAAGTGTGATTGTGCTGTAAAATTTCTATAGTTAATTTTTAATAAAATAATATGTATTCTCCTATGCTCAGTATATAATGTTCTTCAAACTTGGACTCCAACCCATTCGGTCCCATTTTACACCACTCCTTGAGATTCCAAAAGCTTCTCCTATATTTAACATGGTTATATACACATCTATAACACCCTACGCTTCCCTTTTTGTAATACCCATTGTGATTTTAATTACTTGTTTATTCTTCCACACTAAACTGACTTTTATGATCGAAGCATGTCTGTCAAGGTTCACTATATTATACACAGCACTCAACACAGTGCCTGGTACTTTAGGTGCACAATAAATATAAGTTGAAAGAATAAATTAACAAAAGATGACAGTACACCAGGCCAATTTAAACCTTCATTTTTGTGCACAAAATGCTCCCTTCTGCCGAGAATTCCCTTTGCCTTGCTTATCTATGGGGAAAGCTTGTACTCATCCTTCAAATGCAGCCTCCTCAGTAAAACCTTTCCTTATATTTCCTGGCAAATTGTTCCCATCCCTTCTCCACATCACTAACATAATATTTACCAGATCATACTGCAAAGTATCTAGTTGCCAGTACTTATATTTCATTGTACCTCGAGTTTCTCAAGGACAAGAACTACGTTTTATTAGTCATCGTTTTCCCCAACACTTAACCCAATGTATGGAATGTGAGAGAAGTGAAAATATATTTGCTAAGTGTATAAATTAAAATTATCTTAAAAATTAAAGACAAGGGGCACCTGGGTGGCTCAGTCATTAAGCAGCTGCCTTTGGCCTAGGTCATGATCCCAGGTCCTGGGATCGAGCCCCGCAATCGGGCTCCCTCCTCAGCAGGAAGCCTGCTTCTCCCTCTCCCACTCCCCCTGCTTATGTTCCCTCTCTCGCTGTCTTTCTCTCTGTCAAATAAATAAATAAAATCTTAAAAAAAAATTAAAGACAAAAAATAAAGTTCTAAATCATAGGACACCGTACATGTATTTTCTCCACTAAGAAGTTAGTTTCAAGAATATATTGAACAGTTCTTTAAACAAGTATGATTGCATGTTTTAGTTAAAATAAATATCATCTCATGTTGCAAGTTATTTTATTATAGAAATAATGTAGCCCCATAATAAGACTGGAAAATATTTAAAATAAAACCTGAAATTCCTTTCACCAACATTCCCATTTCAAACATATTAACTATGATTAAGCCATTTAGCATTTTTCAAATGAATTTTTTTGGTTCTTTATCTAACATTTATATACATACATATATGTGTTTGTGCACATATGCCATAAATCTTGTAGCTATAAATAATTAATTTATACCAATCCTATTAAGACAGTTCAACTTAAATGCATCCAAAATAAATGTCATAGTACAATTGTAATTTTCTAATATCTGGAATCAATTAGTTCACGAAAGTTTCAAGAAGGCCACCCAGTAATAAACACAAAATAAATTGTGTCTGCTGTCCTGTTAGTGATAATTTTTTATTGCTACCTCAGTTTCAGATGTCAGACTAATGACTTCCATATTCTGATTAAAATGCAAATTGAAGCCATATGTTAGAAAAGCTTAGGCTTTCAATATTACTGTTTTCTGACTTAAAGCACAATAAAAGAATGTTTATAAAGATTAATAATTACCCAGATAAATTATACCAATTCTAGATGTAGAAATATGTACTTTTACATTGTAAACTACATCAATATATGCAGCTGTAGCACATAAATTAACAGCTACTGTCATTGTCACATGCAGATCATTGGCCAGAGGTAGGTCAAAACTATAAAACAATAACGGAATGGATCTTAATTGATTTTCCTCAAGAGTAAAAATTGAAAAGTGATTTTATAAACCTATTTTTAATTTTCAGACTTCCTAAAGTAACTCAAATTATCTTTAAACTATATTCTCATGAGATAAATGAAAAGTAAACAATAGATTGATATTATTTTATTTACTTTGCTGTGTTAAATAACCTAAATTCTATATAAATCAATTTAATGTTTAATGAGTTTCTAAGACTATGCCACAAGTTTCCCAAGATCTTCTTAGATTGTGATTCCAAACTAACCAGCCCAATGATAAATATTATAGGCTCTACTCTTTTTCTGTTTTATTTGTGACATTAAACTAAAATTGCTATGTACAGAAAATGTTTTTAATTTAAAAAGCAAAACAGTACTCTCAAAAAAAACTAAGTCATGAGTATTCTACTCAAGAGTAAATATTTCTAAATTTAACTATCTACCTTACCTAATATCAGCTAGATGTAAAAAATTAATAGAAAAGTCAATGCCAGCTAAGCCATTAAATTATACAATTTATAGACCTCAAAGGTAGTAAACTCAATGTAAATAGAGTTCAGTTGCATAAGTATAAAAGTGAAGGTGACTATAAAAGTGTATACTGAAATAAAGGGACTGGCATGAGGTAGGGTAGGGATAAATCACAGTTCTCAAGACAAATAAAATCACTTTAATTTACCTTAAAAAATGTCCCACTTGAAATATGGAAACAGAAATCCTTAAAGAGTAAAGTCACTAAAGTCATTTCCAATGCAGAGAAAGAGAAATCTATAAACTAAAGTGACCTAAAATTAAGAAGGTGTAAGTTGGGGGAGGTGGGTGGGGGAATAGGGTACCTGGGTGGTGGGTATTAAGGAGGGCATGTGATGTAAAGAGCACTGGGTATTATATAAGACTGTTGAATTACTGACCTCTACCTCTGAAACTAATACCTTGTATGTTAATTAATTGAATTTAAATAAAATTTTTAAAAAGAAGGTATAAGTCAGAGAGGACACATACCATATGATTTCATGTATATGTGGAGTCTAAAAAACAAATGAATAAACAAACAAACAAAAAGCAGAACCAGACCCACAGATACAGAGAACAAACTGTTGGTCAGCAGAAGGAAGGGAGGCTGGATAAAATGGGTGAAGGAGAGTGGGAGATAGAGGCTTCAAGTTATAGAAAAAATAAGTAATGGGTATAAAAGGCATAGCACAGGGAACACAGTCAATGGTATTGTAACAGCACTGTATGGTCACAGATGGTAGCTGCACTTGCGGTTAGCACAGCACACCTTATATAGACTTACAGAATCACTGTGTTGGTATACCCAAAATGAATGTAACATTGTGTATCAACTATACTTCAAAAAAAATGAACATACATACACACATACACATGTACATCCGTTTAAAAAATTTTTTGAACAGATATTAATAATATGTCACAGGCTTTTTGCATTACTATGAATTCTTTTAAATAAAATAATGGACACTGTTCTTAATGATCTGGTTTATAAAAATCTTAAAATTAAACAAACTTCTTTAATATATTTTTTAAACTACAATATAAATTATTTCATTTAGTGCTTAATCAGTCCCCTTTATAAACAAATTAGTTGCCAGAGTTTCTCTTGTAGAGCTCAAGATTCCATGTTTCTCCAAAATTCTCGGTATACACTGTTTTAGTTTGGGTTCAAAGATAATAGAGGTGACTATGCATGAATTTTCTGGAATCAATCAGTGCCTTATTCTAGACTTCTGTCTTTCTAGCTATGTGCAGGACTAGCTAGTTTGCCAAAGTCTCTGCTGTAAAAGTAATACAGCATTACAAGTACTATACCCTTGTTTAATCTGTACAGTGACTTCCAGGCCCTACACAGATATGTCCCTCAGTTCACAGGCAGCCTCATTATTGTTTCTTTTGCCCTTATTTACACTAGTCTGTAACACATAGAAAAACAGCCTAAGTGTTATACTTTAGTTCCTGATTCACACATAATACAACTCACATGCAATTCATTTCTGTCACTATGAACAACTCATTGACTAGTGTCAAAAACCAATCTCAGCCCTGTGGACTAAGTGTAATATACTGGCTGGCAGAATGATGATTTCATTTTCTATCCCTATGCTCCTAAGCCACATTCTAAGAAGTTTTTTCCCTTAATTTAATTAAAAATTTTTAAAAAAGGACTTTGGGAGGTCCATATTATTTAAGAATAATTAAAACTAAAAACTCACAAAGAGAATTTTGGTCCATTTAAAACACAGACAAACATTTACAGTAAATATTGAGGAAGCAGTCTATCTGGGACCAGAATTTAAAAAAACAAATTCTAAAACTTTCTTCAGCTGTTAGCTGACGGGTCCATACTTCTCAGTGATTCAATTTTCTCATAAATATTAACTTTAAGGGGCTTCATGAAATGTCATATCTTTTAAAAGACCTGCAATTTCATTTTCCAGTGATTTGTATTGAACTCACATCAAACTATCAAATGTCTGCAATATACGACATCATCTAGAGACTGCCAAGGACAACGACATCTTAACCTAACAAAGTGGTTTAAGGATTAGTGAATATTTTGCATTATACTGATTTTGGCTATACAATACATCCTGATAGCAGTGACCTTGATAATGATAACTCCCAACCCACAAGCACACACGTGAGTAAAAATAATGATAAAATAAAATGGAGAGAAAAACAGAAAAATCGGAGAAATGACATAAATGTGAAAACTTCTAGTGCTATTCAACTAGCAACTCAAAATGTACTTTATTTATGACTTTAGTTATTCAACTGGGTTATCACCATAAATCTATATAATATGCTTATACATTTATTTTTTATCCAGCTTTCTTGAGATATAAGAGAAATATAATATTTTTAAGTTTAAGGTGTACAATGTGATGACTTCATACACGTATATATTGTAAAATGACTACCACAATAAGGTTAGTTAACATCTCCATTACCTAACATAATTTCTTTAATGGTGAGAACATTTAATATCTACTATCTTAGCAACTTTAAAGTATATAATATTGTCAACTATAATCACAATGCTATACATTAAATCCCCAGAACTTATTAATTTGTACTCACTGATCAGCATCTCTCCATCTCCTCTACCCCCATCCCAGCTCATGCCAACCACCACTCTACTCTGTTTCCATATCATCTGCATTTTTAGATTCCACATATAAGGGAAATCATAAAGTATTCACCTTTCTTTCATTTAATAACACCTTAAATATCTGACCCAGTTATTCCAAATGGCAGGATTTCCTTCTCTTTTATGACTGAATAATGCCCCATTGTATATATACACCATATTTTCTTTACCCATTCATTCACTGAGAGACACACAGGTTCTTCGAATGTCATGGCTTTGGCCAATACTGCTGCAATGAACACAGGAGTACAGATGTATCTTCAAGATAATTATTCAATTTCTTCAAATACATACTTACAAGTACAATTGCTGGATCACTTGGTAGCTCTGTTTTTAATTTTTTGAAGAAGATCCATACTATTTTCACAGTGGTTGTACCAATTTACATTACCACCACCAATGCACAACTGTTCCCTTTTCTCCATCACCAACATTTATCTCTTGTCTTCTTGATAATGGCCTTTCTAGCAGGTGGGAGGTGATAACTAACGCTGGTTTTGATTTGCATTCCCCTGACAATTAGGGACGTTGAGCATTATTTTGGGTACCTGTTGGCCACTATATGTCTTCCTTGGAATAGTGTCTATTTGAGTCCTCTGCCAAACTTTAATCAGGTAATTTTTTTGATATTTGGCTGTATGAGTTCCTTATATTATATATATATGTATATATATGTATTTATGTATTTGTGTATTTATGTATATTTATATATAAATATATATAAATTATATTTTTGATATAAACTCCTTAAAATCAGATGTGTGGTTTACAAATAGAGAAATGAAGAAAAGAATCCCATTTACAGTTGCATCAAAGACAATGAAATACCCAGGAATAAATATAACCAGAGAGGTAAAAAAACTTGTATTCTGAAAACTATAATATATTGATGAAAGAGACTGAAGGCAACACAAATAAATGAAAAAATATGCCATGCTCATGGACTGGAAAAATTATTATAATGTCCATACTACCCAGAGCAATCCACAGATCCAATGCAATCCCTATCAAAATATAAATAGTATTTTTTACATAACTAGAACCAAAAATCCTAAAATCTGTATGGAACCAAAACAGATCCCCCCCCAAAAAAAGCAGTCCTGAGATCTCAAAAAGAATACAGCAGGATCCTAGATTTCAAGATACATCTCAAAGCTACAGTAATCACAACAGTATGGTACTGGCACAAAAAGAGGCACAGATCAGATCAACAGAACAGACTTGAGAGCCCAGCACTAAACCCACATATATATGGTGAATTAATCCTTGACAAAGGAGACAAGAATATAATGGGTAAAAGACATTCTCTTCCATAAATGGTGCTGGGTGAACTGGACAGCTACATGCAAAAGAGTGAAACTGGACTACCTTCTTATCCATAAAAATAAACTCAAAATGGATTAAAACCCTAAATGTAAGACCTGAAGCCATAAAATCCCTAAAAGAAAACATAGGCAGTAATCTCTTGGACAGCAACCTTAGCAATATTTTTCTGGATTTGTCTACTAGGGTAAAGGGCACAAAAGCAAAATAAACATTTGGGATTATATCAAACTAAAAAGCTTTTGCACAGTGAAGGAAATCATCAGCAAAACAAAAAGGCAGCCTACTGAATAGGAGAAGATATGTGCAAATGATATATCCAATAAGGGGTTAACATCCAATGTATATCGAGAACTCAAAAAACTCAACATCAAAAAATAACAATAATAATCTGATTTTAAAATGTGCAGAGGAGCTGAATAGGCATTTTTCCAGAGAAAACACACAGATGACCAACAGACACATGAAACGATGTTCAACATCACTAATCATTAGGGAAATGCAAATCATAACCACAATGAGATCTCACCTCATACTAGTCAAAATGGCTCATATCAAGAAGACAAGAAATAACGAGTGTCTGCAAAGGTGTGGAAAAAAGGAAACCCTGTGTACTGCTGCGAGGACTGTAAATTAGTGCAGCCACCCTGAAAAAAGGTATGGAGGTTCCTCAAGAAAGTAAAAACAGAAGCACCATATAACCCACTAATTCTACTTCTTGGTATTTCCTAGAAGAAAATGAAAATACCAATTTGAAAAGATACATGTGCCTCTATGTCTATTGCAATGTTATTTACAACAGTCATGCTATGGAAGCAACTAAAGTGTCATCTGATAGATAAGTGGATAAAGGAAATGTGGTCTATACACAGAATGGAATATTAGTCAGGCATAAAGAAAAAGAATGAAATGTTGCTATCTGTGACAATATGGACCTCGAGGGGATTTTGCTAAATCAAATAAGCCAGACTGAAAAAGACAAATACCAAATGATTTCACTTATATGTGGACTCTCAAAAACAAAACAAATGGACAAACAAAAAACAACAAAAAGAGAGACAGACTTACAAATACAGAGAACAAACTGATGGTTGCCAAAGGGAAGGGACAAGCAAAATGTGTGAAGAATTAAGAGTTAGAAAATTCCGGTTATAAAATAAGTAAGTCACAGGGATGAAAAAAACAGCATATGGAATACAGTCAGTAACAGTGTAATATACTTATCATGGTTGAGGATTTCATAATTTATATAATGTTGAATTACTATGTTGTTCACTTGAAATTAATATTATATGCCAACTATACTTCAACTAAAAAAAATTAAATATGCTGGCCTCACTGAATAATTATGGAAGTAATCACTTCTCTTCAACTTTCTGATATAGTTTGAATAGAACTGGTATTATTTCTTCTTTAAATATTTTAGTAGCCCTCACCAGCAAAGCTACCAAGGCCTGGTATTTTCTTTGGGAAAATGGATTTAACTATAAACCCAATTTCTTTAATAAATACAAGGATGATCATGTTATCTAGTTCTTCTTGAGTGAATTCTGGTGGTTTGTATTGTCAAGAAATGTAACCATTTCATCTAAGTTGCCAAATATACGGACTTAAACTTGTTCAAAATATCAATGATTACTGTACTTTTAATACCTGTACATTGTATATTGATATCACCTCTCTCATCCCTGATATTAGTAATTTGTATCTTCTCTCTTCTTTTTCTGATCAGTCTGGCTAGATATCTAACAATTTTATTCATTTTCTCAAAGAACTAGCTTTGGGTATATTTTTTTCTTTGGTTTCCATAGTTCACTTACTTCCAAAAAACTAACATTTATTTTCTTACTTCTGCTTTCTTTGGGTTTAACTGTTCTTTTTCTGATTTCTTAAAGTAGAAACTGAAGTCATTGATTTAAGACCTTTCTTCTTTTTCTAAACAGACATTTAGTGCTATAAATCCCCTCTGAGTAGGCAGTAAATATATACCACAAATTTTGATATGTCGCATTTTGATACGTTGTGTTTTGTGTTTCTTCAGATCAAAGCACTTTCTAGTTTCTCTTTTGATATCTTCTGAAGTATGTTTCTTTCCAAATATTTGGGGATTTTCTAGTATCTTTTACTCATTTCAGATTTAATTACACTGGGCCCAAACAACAAACTGTATAACTTGAATCTTTTGAGACTTATTTTGTAGTCCAGAATATGGTCAATCTTAACAACACATGAAAATAATGTACATTCTGTTTTTCAATAGAGAATTCTAAACATGTCAACTATATCAAGTTAGTTAACAGTGTTATTTAAGGCTTCTATAAGCTTAATGATTTTCTTTTGACCATGTCTATCAACTATTAAGAGAAGAATGCTATAGGCTCCAAGTATCGTTGTAATTTCTCATTGCAGTTCTGTCAGTTTTTGCTTTATTTATTTTGAAGCTTTCTTACTAGGCACATAAATATTTAGGATTATTACATCCCAAGTACCATAAAAACCTTACATCACACTTCAATTCCTCTCTCTTGAACTTTTTACTACTGTTGCTATATTTTACTTTTACATATCCTATAACCCTCACACACTACATTGCTATTATTTTTACAATTATAATTTTAAAGGGATATGTATATGTGTGTGTGTATATATATATAAGAAAAGTATTTTTATACTTTATATTTTATATATATATAAGAAAGGTATTTTTTAATTTATCCATGCAGTTACCATTTCCAGTGATCTTCATTTCTTTGTGTAGACCTAGATTTCCAACTGTTACCATTTTCCTGAATACCTCTTGACAAACTTCAACATTTCCTCTACTACAGGTCTGCTGGCAATGAATTCCTTCAGGTCTGTATGTCTGAAAAAGTCTTTATCTTTGTTTTTTATAAGCATTTTTCTAGGGGTACCTGGGTGGCTCAGTCAGTTAAGCCTCTGACTCCTGATTTTCGCTCAGGTCATGACCTCAGGGTCCTGAGACTGAGCCCCACATGGGGCTCCACGCTCCGCACAGAATCTTTTTGTCCCTATCCCTCTGCTCCTTTCCCTGTGCTCTCTCTCTCACTCTCTCTCAAATAAATAAATAAACAAACAAAATCTTCAAAAATATTTTTCTAGGTATACAACTCTAGGTTGACGGCTCCTTTCCTTCAGTTCCTTAAAGATGTTGCTTAACTGTCTTCTGGTCTGTATTATTCCCAATGAGAGATTTGCTGTCATCATGTGTGTTCCTCAATATAAAGTGTTTCTCTTTCCTTTGAATGCTTTCAAGATTTTTTCTTTATCACTGGGTTAAATGACTGTAATATGGTTAGATTCCTTCCTGTTGCCAGAGTGCCTGAGGTGCACTGAGCTTCTTGGACATGAAGGTTTAGTTTTTAACATGTTTGAGACATTTTTATTCATTATTTCTCCAAATGATTTTACTTACCCTCCCGCCCTCCCTCTTATAGAGACTTCCATATGCATATCAGGCCATAGTTGTCCTATTAGATCACTAATATTCTGTTTGTATGTTTTATTTTCTCTTGGTGTTTCACTTTGGATAGTTTCTATTGCTATGCCTTCAGGTTCACAAGTTCTGACATGCCATTAATCCTACCCTGTGTATTTTTCATCTCAGATGTTACAGCTTCCATGTCTAGAAGTCTAATCTGGATCATATCTTCCATATCTGCTTAACATGTTCAATATTTCTCCTAGGTTCTTGAGTATACGGAATACAATAATAACTACTGTTCTGATGTCCTTGTCTACTAATTCCATCATAGGTATCACTTCTGAGTTGGTTTCAAATGATTGATTTCTCTTATCATTATTGGCCATTTCCCTAATTCTTTTCACGCCTGATAATTTTTCACTGTATGTCAGACACTGTGATTTTTACCTTATTGATTGTTGTATATTTTTGTTTTCCCATAATTTTCTTTAGATTTATTTTGGGATGCAGTCATTTGGAAATAGATTCTTTCATATCTTGCCGTTTGTTTTGTGGTGGTAGTGGTGGTGGTGGTGGTGATGTTAGTTGGGCCCAGAGCAATAGCTAGTCTAGGGCTAATTTTGCCCCATTCTGAGGTAAAATCCTTTTAATGTTTCTAATAACTTCTAATGCTCTAACTCTTCACAATGCCTTGCAAATTATGAAATTTGCCACCCTTAATGGTGGGGATAGTAACCATTCCTAGCCCTGCAGGAGCTCAGAGGATTTTTTCCCCTCTAATGGGTTTGGCTGGTTCTTTCCCCACCCTCAGTAGATCCCTCACATGCATGCGCCAATCAGAACTCACCTATTTGCTGGGATCCTCTGCACATCTCTGGAGTTCTCTACCTTTCTCCTCGCCTACCTGCAAACTCTGACCAGCTTGTCTCCTTGGACTCCTGGACACAGTCAGGCTCTGCCTCAGTTTTACATCCCTTCTTCATGGCCTAGAAATGCTCTCCACGTAGTAAGCCAAAGCAATCACAGGGCTCATCTTGCTAGTTTCCAATCTTTCAGAGATCACTATTCCTCACTACTTAATGTACAATGTTTTGAAAACTGTTATTCCTTTTATTTTGTCAGGGTTCTTTGTTGTTGTTGTTTCAGGCAGAAGGGTAAATCTGTTCCCTGTTACTCTAATTTAGCCTGCATCAGAAGTCATCTTTTATTTTAAACATAATAAACATACAAGTTTTATAACATTTTCCACTGAAAACCTTGGACATTAGATATAAAACAAACATTAAAGACTGCAAATTGAAAAGAGAGCAGACCATCTGCAGATCTTAGAATCCAAAGAATGACAGGGTGGTAAGTAGCCTTGTATATGCCAGTCTTAGAGCTGAAGAAACCTGGCAAACTAGAAATGCTAATAAGCACAGACAAAAATCTACTCTGTCTTGCTAAAGGACCAAGATAAAGGCAGTCTATCAAAACATAAACTTTTGGACAAAAACCACTCTATTCCACCCAAACACGACCAAAAAAAAGGGGGGGGGGGAAACAAACAAACAAAAAAAAAACCCTGTGGCCCAACCCCCAGCAATGACCAAATAACCACCCTCACAAAGCTCTAACAGGGTACTCTAACACCCCCAATGAGGAAGAGTCAGAGAAAACCAAGTACTAAGTCAGAGAATACCAATACCAAGTACAGTCATAAAATTACCACATACCAAGTCTTCCATCCCCACTGGCTGATAACTAGACCTCTGCCTCCCTACCCCCACCTAGAGGTGTCAGCAGAGACCATGCCAGTAGTAAAGAGGAGCTACAGCCCCCTTCAGAGATCAATGGAAGCCAAATGCTTAATATATGGGTTGTTTATGTATCTTGCATTTTCCTTTCTTATACACTGCTTTCCTTTGTTTCTTTTATTTATATTCACTTGTAAAATTCTGCTTCACATCTGCTTCTTTTAGATGTATTTACTTATTTTTATTAGTTGTCCTTTGCATTTGTCTTTCAATTTCCTAATATAGATTTCATATTATCTTTCTCAAGCAAATAGAAAATAAAGCTGTATGATGAAGACTAGTTATGATGATAAGCTATACCCAAAAAGAAATTGCACCTTTTTCCTTTGGTCCCTTTTTCTTTTGGTCCTTGTAGTAGTACTCTAATAAGTCATTTATAGCAGAGCCCCTAATAGTTTCAAAGTTCAACTTCCAACCTTAAAATCCCTAAGATGATTAATTAAATTAATTATAAAGAAACACAAGACAAAGAAGCACAAGACAAAACTCTCTCCTAAAGTAACAATAATTCTACCTCCAAATGAACTACTATGTGAGAATAATGGTATTTCTCACATTCCAAGCCATTCTGTCCTTTTACTAGAAAGTACATGATCTTCTCAAATTTTATCCATGCACACCCATAAAAATTCACAAAACAGTCATGTACAAAGATGTTAATTGCCACACTGTGATGCTGAGAAGTTATAAGCAATTTGGATATCCATTGCTAGAACGATGAACAAGTAAAATGTAGTGTCTGGAATATTCTAAAATTAGATAGTGGTGACAAACGCTCAATTTTTTGAATATACAAAAACCACTGGATTATAAACTTTAAAGGGGTAAATTTCATGGTATATGATTTATATCTTTAAAAAAAACCATTACAGAACATATACAGGGGATGAATATTCTGGCACACCATCCAGCAGTCAAAAGCAATGCATTCAAAGTATATAAAACAGCACACATAGGTATTGAAAATATGGGGTGCCTGGGTGGCTCAGTTCGTTAAGCAGCTGCTTTTGGCTCAGGTCATGGTCTCAGGGGCCTGGGATCCAGTCCCACAACAGGCTCCCTGCTCAGTGAGGAGTTTTCTTCTTCCTCTCGCTCTGCCCCTCCCCCTGCTCATGCTCACTTGCTCACTCTTTCTCTCCAATAAAGAAATAAAATCTTAAAAAAAAAAGAAAAAAGAAAAAATATGGTGTCAAGTTAAAAGAAAATAAATACAGACATATCTTGAAAATACAGTTTCAAGGAAGAAACAGAAAACCTGAACAGACCCATAATCAGCAAGGAAATTGAAGCAGTAATCAAGAATATCCCAACAAACAAGAGTCCAGAGCTAGATGGCTTCCCAGGGGAATTTTACCAATAATTAAAGAAGAACTAATACCTATTCTTCTGAAGCTGTTTCAAAAAATAGTAATGGAAGAAAAACTTCCAAACCCAATCTATGAGGCCAGCATTACCTTGATCCCAAAACCAGAAAAAGACCCCACCAAAAAGGAGAATTACAGATCAACATCCCTGATGAACATGGATGCCAAAATTTTCACCAAGATATAGCCAATAGGATCCAACAGTACATTAAAAGGACTATTCGTCAAGACCAAGTGAGATTTATTCTCGGGTTGCAAAGCTGGTTCAACATCTGCAAATCAATCAAAGTGATACATCACGTTAACAAAAGGACAAGAACCATATGATCCTCTCAACTGATGCAGAAAAAGCATAAAACAAAATACTTAATAAAATACTCAATAATAAAAATAAAAATAAATGAAAAATAAAAATAAAATATTCAATAATCCTTTCTTGATTAAAACTCTCCACAGAATGGGGATAGAGGGAACATAACTCAATATCATAAAAGCCATAAACAAAAAGCCCATAGCAAATATCATTCTCAATGGGGAAAAAACAGAGCTCTTCCCCTAAGGTCAGGAACACGGCAGGGATGTCCATTCTCACGACTGTTGTTCAACATATTACTAGAAGTCCTAGTCTCAGCAATCAGACAACAAAAAGAAATAAAAGGCATTCAAAAGAGCAAAGAAGTCAAACTCACACTCTTCGCAAATGACTTGATACTCTACGTGGAAAACCCAAAAGACTCCACCCCAAAATTGTTAGAATTCATACAAGAAGGAATACAAAGCAATGTACTAGTTCAGGAACTCAGCTGAGGACAGACCCAATTACCCCTCTGTTTATTTCCTATGGGAAAACAAGGTCATTTGGTTGGCTTAAAGGACTTGGTCTTAGGGCTAATGGAAGGAGGGAAATAACAATATAAAGATCATTCTCTCTCATCTTTGCCTTTTTAAATAGTATTTGTTCCCAATCTACATTCATTCAGTAATTATTTGTTGAGCATATACTATATGCTGAACACTATTTGTAGGTACTAGAGATATGTCAGTGAACAAGCAAGAGTCCTCGCCCTTAAGCAGCTTATAAACAGTGAGGGGAAAAAAACAACAAATAAAACAATTTCAGTGCTTATAAATGCCACGAAAAAAGACAAAATTACGAGTTACAGAGTAGAGAGGTGAGGGCAAATTGTTTAACTGTGATAGTAAGAAAGGGCTTTCTCACCTGGTGAGAAATGGGTCAACTACGTAAGGAAGAGATGCTAGCCAAGAAATTTAGGGAAAGAGATTTCCAAGCAAAAAGAAAAGGAAATGCTATGGCTGTAAAAGAACAAGCTTCAAGTGTTCAAGAGATAGAAAGAAACCCAGTGTAATTAATGAGAAGGAAAAGTAGAAGTCAGAGCCTTGTAAGCCACAGTAGGGCATTTGAATTTTATTTGGTGTCTAGTGGGAAGGGAAGGTTTTTCTGAGTTTTAAGCAGAAGATCAACATGCTGTAATCTGTATTTCCAATGACTCTGACTTTCACATATGGAAGAGAGACTACAGGAAGACAAGAGTGGAAGGATGCAAACAAGAGATATTAGGGCTCGGACTACAGTTACAACTGTGGAGATGGTGGGTCACTTTAAGATCCATAATATATTTTAGAAGTGGAATAAGATTTCCTACTGGATTGAAGTCAAAGTATAAAGAGGAGAAAAGAGTGAGAACTCTAAGTTTCTGGCCTGAGCAACTGGACGGATGGCCAATGTCATGTGCTCCAGAGGGAAGGCTTAGGGGAGCAATTTAAGAAAGGGCGTTTATAATTGTTTTTTGAATTTAATACTTTCAGTTTCTTTTTTTTTTTTTAAAGATTTTATTTATTTATTTCACAGAGGGAGAGAGATCACAAGGAGGCAGAGAGGCAGGCAGAGAGAGGAGGAAGCAGGCTCCCCACCGAGCAGGGAGCCCGATGCGGGCCTCAATCCCAGGACCCCAAGATCATGACCTGAGCCGAAAGCAGAGGCTTTAACCCACTGAGCCACCCAGGCGCCCAATACCTTCTAGTTTCTTTCTTTCAAGTTCACCTGTCAAATTTCTCCAACTAGTTTACAATCCATTTTGTATTTCTTTTGTATTCTCATATGCCTAACACAGTACTGATATATAATAAATAGCTGCTAAATCTAATTAAATTGAAGTAGTCTTACGAGAAAACATATGAATCGACATTTTCAAACCTTATGTTTGAAAAATCAAATACAGATGTTTTAATCAAAGACACTGCATGTTTAAAATTAAAACACGAACGCTAGGAACAGGTCTACTAAATATATATATTTACAATTTTAAAACAAATGCACTGTTGAATGCTTGGTTACATAAATGAAATTGCAGGAGAAGGTTTTCAAAAGGACCTATATAGAAAGACTTTAAAATGCCATAAATTATAAATTAAACTAAACATAAGTGAACTACACCTAACATCACATTCTAAATAACTGTTAGCAGTATATGATGAATTTTGAAAGACTGGGACCCTGTTATTGTCACAACAAATATAATAAAGGGAAATCTTATCAATGAGAACTTTCATGTGTCCTCTTTTAAATAATATTGTGGCTAAGTTGAATCTAAGCAGCTAGTGTTCTTGTAGGTAATTGGTTTTAATATATTAGCCCCAAGAAAACGTTTCCATCACTTTAGGCCATATCTTGGGCAGAAGCCAGAGAAAACATTTAATTCTTTATACCTTGTCTATACCTTTCATATATTTCACCCTCTATCAATTCTAAAAAGCTAAAAAACTATACTATTTTTAAAATTGTACACTTTTCCTTCCAAAATTGCTAACAAACACATAACAAGAAAACATTCTCAGATGGGTAGTAAGTCAATTGCCTCAAGTTTGTAATTATTAAAACTGCAGTTAATCTTTAAGGCTTTAAACTACTGATCTAATAACTGAGACTTGCCAGGGCTTACTAACAGATATCATGGGTAATAAGAGTAACTATAAGGAAGACCAGAAAAGATACTTTGCTAATAACAAAAGCACTAATAGAAATGCCCTTTATTTAGAATATCTAGCTCTTTACCTGTTCCCTATAACACTAACACAAACACAACTAGCAGAATGTATATTCGAAATTACATAGTAGAAACACTATACTGTTTTCTGTTTTGAGACAACTATCAATACAAAAAAACAGAAATGAGGTTTATTTCCACTCGTTTATATATTCCTCTCCCCAGTAAGGTAGAAGGTCCCTCAGAACCAGGAACTATATAACCTTGCTTATTTTAATGACTCCAATTTCACTTACAGTGTCTAACACAGTAGATGCTCAACGGTTCTTATCCTTTTTTGGTTTATAAACCTTGACCCCAGCTTGGCAATCCTTGGAAAGGCAAGAATTTTGTCCTATGGTCACCAATGACATGTCTCCAAGATAGAGCTTCCTCCAAGTTCCCTCCTTTCTTCAAGGTTCAGGTCCCATGTAATTCATAAAATTTTCTGATTGCTCCTGTCCAAAGCTAACTTCCGTTTCTAAAGTTTAAAAGACTGTATTGTCTTATCACATGTTGACATGAATGCACTATCTTGGACTATTAATTGCCTATTCATTTTAAATCCAGATCTATCTCTGATATGAGGAATTTGAGGGGCAGAGCAGGGGGTCATGGGGGGTAGGGAGGGAAAAAATGAAACAAGATGGGATCGGGAAGGGGACAAACCATAAGAGACTCTTAATCTCACGAAACAAACTGAGGGTTACTTGGAGGAGGAGGGGAGGGACAGGGTAGATGGGTTATGGACATTGGGGAGGGTTTGTGCTATGGTGAGTGCTGTGAAAGGTGTAAGCCTGATGAGTCACAGACATGTACCCCTGGGGCAAATAATACATTATATGTTAATTTAAAAAAGATAATTAAAAAAAGTTTTTTAAATCTAGATCTAAGTATACCTGTACCCTCAATTAAATTAATTTTGAGGACAGAGTAATGGTTTATATTTGTAACCCAATACCTAGCAAAGTGCTGTGCTTACAGTCAGTATTCACTAATAAAAATTATGACAAAGACAATAAAGATAATATGAAGCCAGTTTTGCATATTCTCCTACTTTCTACTAATTCAAAGGCATGTAAATGCCTTTGAAATTTTCTGGTCAAAGTAACTAAGAAAGGATAACTATCATAGCCAAAAATAACAAGATGATACTGGACTAACCAAAACAGTTATTATTTCATTGCCTCCGAACATTTTGAGGGAGACTATGTATATATGGTTATGTATGAAACCAACCCACTGTCATGAAGATATAACAAAAAGTGGAAACATAGGAGTACAACCTCCAAAAAATGAATATTTAATATCAGTTGCAATAAAAACTATACAGCACAGTAACAAAAGATGTCACAAAATAATATTCCCCAATTTTTAAAAAAGGGTATATAATATGTAATGTGAATGTGCATCTATGTTTGTGTATTTATATATATACACTGGAGGAGAAGGAAGAAAATAAAAAGCACTAAACTGGTGTTTAGTAATTACTACATGGTAAAATTACAGATGATTTTTATGTCCTTTTTTAATGCTCTTCTGTACTTTCCAAATCAGAAATACATACCTAATACAATAAATAATTTTAAAATAAAAGCTCCTAACATTTAGAAATATTGTTGTTGATGTTATAAGCCAACAACTTTAGTAAGCAATATAATCAAGTTATAGAACAAAGTTATTTCTTAAAGCTGAATTCGGTCTCTCTGAAAATATTTAAATCTTTACCTACAGTGCTCCAACTACTCTCTCACTAAAGAAATAGTATAAATACTATAAAGAAATAGTTTCATAGTAATAGTAGAAATAAAAGGATCTATTTAGGTAAAGAAAATCAAGCTTATTAGGTTATCACTGGTACCAAGGATATATTATGTATAAGTTCACTTTCCTTTAAATATGGTCAAAATCTATGTTTAAAAGGCCTTCGATCTCATTAAAATTTTGTGGCTAATGATAAAAAAATCCTTAATAAAGGATCAAAATTAAGTTTTGATTCTTATCATAAAAGGAAGGTTCTCTATTTTGACTACAGTAAATATCTACATCAATATAATTTTGATACTACTATAGTTTTGTAAGATATTACTACTAGGGGAAATGGAGGGTATATGAGATCTCTTTTTTATTTCTTAGAGCTGCATATGAAGCTATGTATGATTCCTTCAATTAAAGGCTTATTCTTAAAAAATACAATATATAAAGGATAATCTCCAACATTGATTATATCAAAGTCAAAGATCATCTCTCCAGGGATTAACAACCTAAACCAGGCAACACACACAAAATAAGTTTGTGAAACTTTACTTAGAATTTAAAGGTAAGTATATAAACACAGATTGTATTTGGGTATTAAAGTATATACCACGTGGTGGTATGTTCGAAGCATGTTCATGGTTAAAGGAAAAAAAAACACATTAAAACTCAAATCCATTCTAGCATGCAAGAGAAATATTTTTAAGTTTCTTGAAAAGTAAGAAAGAAGAGCAGCACCCACCATAGTCTGGTGTCCTTTTCAAACATTATTATTTCTACTGTGACTTCTTCACTAGGCAGCGAACTCCCTAAGAATAAGAACTATCTCCATCCTATCAGCAGACTGCACAGTAACAGATATACAGTAAGTGCAAAGGAAAAATTAAATATTTCATACCTGAAATGAGTTTTTAAATAGAATGTTGAACTATATTCCCTTGTTAGAGAATTCAAGAACCTCTCCTCAGATAAATAATTTTTTCTTAGTTGAATTTTTCAATGTTGCCTATTAATTCTATTAAATAACTTTAAAATTATTTCATATAAATATATTTTTAAATAATGAACTTGGCAATGAAAATTATATGATCTTGCTTATATAGTTACCATAAAGAATATCAGACTAGATAACACTGATTTCATTCTTGCAAACTTTGAAATTTAGAAGACCGGCTAATTATGTCATTAAATATACTCAGTGTTTGGAGATAGGACCGATGTTGTTTTAATGTCCAAGAAAAACGACATCACAAAAGCTCATCCTTAAATCATTTTCCCATAAGAAATGGCAAGAGAAGCAGAGTATGAAATGAAATTAAAATATAGAGAATATAGAGAAAGAGATAGAGATATATATCCTATCAAAGATGAAGATCTACGCCTAAAGAAAAATACAGTCATGAAGTACACTGGGCAGTGAATCACTTTCCTCCTGAAATAAATGGAAATAAGTCATATATGATAGGAATAAACTAGATGGTATCAAAGCTCTTTTAAACATTTAAGACTATCCTTCAAAACAGAGACAGAAAATCTTCTGAAATTTTAGTAGCCTTCTTTTTCTTTTTCTTTTTTTTTTTAAGGGAACTTGATTTTAAAAAGATAAAAAAGCACATGGAAAACTTCAAAAACAACAACAACAACAACAAAAAGGAACTACTTACCAAATTGGCCATATAAATTGTGAGCAGCCCTCTCCTGCAAATAATTTTAAAAAGAGATAGAGTGAGATTAAGCATCAATTTGACTTAATAATCACTTTATCATTTTTTTAGAAATCAAAACGATTATCAGGAGGAGTTGAGAAAAAGGGAAGATTACACTGAACTAAGTTTTCAGTACCCTAACAACTAGATCTAAATAGATTCTACAAGTCATTCTGTTCAGTGCTCATTAAACATTCTATTTGGTGGTCATTCATTGAAATTATTTAAAATTACCATTGCCTTGTAATTATTAACTAGATTTACTGTAGTGATCATTTCACAAAATATACCATTATTGAAATGACTATGTTGTATACTTGAAACTAATATGTATCAATTATATCTTTATTTTAAAAATTACTATTATCATTATGTATTAATAGGAAGTGGAGAATAATTTGCCATTAGTCTACATTTATGCTAGAGAATTCTAAATTTAATAAAGAACCCTAAAGAATTCATCTTGCCAAAATGTCAAGGTCAAGGCCAAAACAATACACATTTATTGCAACAACAACAACAAAAAATCAGGTCTTCTACTTATTTCACACACAATGCAACTGTTTATTAGATGTCCTTACAAATTACACTAAATCACCTTGGTTTTAACTTCATTGTTAAGTGAGAAGTTAGGCACTAAGTGAACTTTCTAATGCCAAAGGACAAATGAAAGTTCAAGAAACATTCACTTTACAGAAAAACTACATACTCATCAAACTTATTTAATGAAAATAAAGGTAGAAACGCAAAGGATACTTAATCACTGCATTTAACTTATACTGCATGTAAGACCATGAATGAAGCACATCCTACTATTCTTTAGGAAAGAGCTCTTTAATGTTTTAAGAGTTTAAGGGCAGAGTTAAAATAAACGATGATGGGGCACCTGGGTGTCTCAGTCAGTCAGGCATCTGCCTTGGGCTCAGGTCATGATCCTGGAGTCCCAGGATCAAGCCCCACATGGGACTCCCGGCTCAGTGGGGAATCTGCTTCTCCCTCTCCCTTTGCTCCTCTCACTCCCTCTCACTTTAAATAAATTTTAAAAATAAACTTTGAAAATTATAAAAACTTATTTGGAGTTTCAATTTTGAACATTTCTAGTACTTAAAAAAAAACTTTGTAAGTAAGATCAAATCATTTTCACTTAAATTTCATGCCAGGTCTTCATATTAACATTGTCAAAGAAATCTTCTTGAAGTTAGATCCAGTCATACATAATCTGATTGTTCACTATTTAAAATGCCTTAATAAGATTTCTATTATCATTAAAGCCACATGGAGGCTGTATGATTTAAATGAACAACTGAAGTTCAAAAACCAGAGTTTCATTTAACTTTAATTTTCTGGTACTCTCTAATTTAATTTTATCATTAAAATGAGGGAACAAGGGGCTCCTCCTGGGTGGCTCAATAGGTCAAGCATCTGCCTTTGGCTCAGGTCACAATCCCAGGATCCTGGGACGGAACCCTGCATCTGGCTCCTTCCTTGGCGGGGAGCCTACTTCTCCCTCTGCCTGCCACTTCCCCTGCTGTGCTCTCGCACTATCTTTCTCTGTGTGTGTGTGAAATAAATAAATAAAATCTTTAAAAAAATTAAATTAGGGAACAAGACTAGTTACCTAACTTACATTTTAAACACAAAAACTATTTAAGGAAAAAAAACATACATATATCACCAACATATAAACAAAATGTTGGACCTACTCTGGTTGAAAGGGGGAAGGAGATCTAGGCGAACCCATGGAACCAAACCCTGCAGGCAATGATCCGGCTCAGCAGGTCCTAACACACCTCAGCAAAATAACGGAATTCTAACACTCCTTTAAAAAAGAATTTTAAAATCACTGATAAGATGATCTTTTAACTTTCTTGTCTATAATTTGCACAAATGAATTGGAATTGTTCTTACTCATCTTTACCAATCTTACTAGGTCCTACCAAATTCTAAACCAAAGATGTTTACTAGTACTTATTTTAAGTAAATTATATAAAGAAAAATTAGGGTAACATCGACATCCAAGAGTCACACATACACAGAAAACTTCAATACTTCTCAGGTGATACCTATTCTTACCGAAAGCTGTTTACATATGAAGGAAAAAACCAACACACTTAATCACAAAAGCAAAACCAAAGTGTCTCTGCAATTTCAGTGGTAGTGCCGATTAAACATTTCCTATGAAGTAAACTAATGTATTTGTTCCACTAATCTATTTCCGTCTCTAAAATTCAACAAATTACCAACCTGATAATATAACTGTTTATCTTTAAGTACCAGGCAAAGATTATCTTGTTTACCTTCACATTTTCACATACCTGCAATAGTACCTGGCATCTAAAAAGCATTAAACAAATGGTTATGGAATTACTAGTTCCTAGCGTTACTAGGAACTTAGCCCTATAAAAAGGAACACCCTAGAGACACATAATATGTTATAGAAATATAATCACAAACAATAGCCATTAAAAAGGAGGGAAACTTAGTGATATCAATTTATTAGCAAGCAAAGATGTGATCAGATTATTTTACATATGCATAAAATTTAATAATCTACAAAGTATAATCAATACTTGAAATCAGACTTTATCCTCTCAATAGTCCTATGAAGTATAATGTAGATACTATTATCCTTACTCTATTGAAAAAGGAGAATCTGAAAAGTTAAGTAGTTTCCTTACAAACACAAAAGTAGCAAAGACAAGTTGGACTTAGGAGGAGTCAGTTTCATGTTCTTTCCAAAGCGCTGCTTCTACAACAGAAAATCTGTCCCTTACTAACTTTCCTTTAAATACTGCAATGACCTCTTTAACAAAGTATCCTAACAGGCTTCTGTGCTTTGAGAATGAGTAAAGCCCTGACACACTCTTACTATGGGGAAAAAGCAGAGGATGTATTGTTATTAAATTACATCCTATCCTGTCTCTAGTTTCAATTTACTGTTCTTAAATAATGAGGAAGAGGACCTCCTTCCCAGCTGTATCTGAATTCCAACCCAGAACTAAGAGCCACAGGAATGAACAAACAGTATCTGCGAAGGGCAGGATGTGCTGTATTACACAGCAGACTCTTCTTGGTAGGTTTCCCTGAGGTGGTGCCTTCAACTTCAGCTCCAATGTCAGTCTGGGAGGTGCAGAAGATCAGAATATATTTATTCTAGCACTTCTCCAGGGATTTTCTGTATCACAAGAAACGGATTAGTCAATTAAATGCCATTTAATTATTTACCACTGGACTATCTCTAGCCGAGATCTGGAGACAAACAGGTCACTCACTCCCTTCTTAGTTGAGAAATTCCCTCTGGAAACCAAGTTACCGATTAAAATACTACTACTACATCAGCAATGGGGAAGGAGGAGGTCCAATAAGAACAAAAGGTGGCCTAGGCCAAAGTAGGAAGGGCTAGGGCCAAGAAGAACAATAGCTTTTTAAATTTCACAGGGGACTCTGATACACAAATACTTCCATCTCCTGAGAATCACTGGATTCAGAGAGAGGTGAAGCTCAGTGAGCCACAAATAAACTTTTTTTTTTTTATGGGAAGGGGTGAAGCTCTTCAACTTGCATGCAAAATTTAAGGGGCTGTGCACAGGAAGGGGTACTACCTACAAAAGTATTAAGAACCACTGTTTAAGAACTCTGTGTAATAAGAGTATTACTATTCCCACAGGAAAACATTAAAATAATTTCATTTTCTTAATACCTCAGTAGATTAAAAGGTATCCTCACACTCTGCTAAAATTCTATATTATCTTCTAACAACATTATGGTATCTACTTAGATGGACAATAATTCTTTTTCTTTTTCTGGAAATGTTAATGCATATATTCTTTGGCTAACCTTCTGAAACTTTTGAACAACACTGTATAAAACACATTTCGTAACTAAGGTTACTAGGGAGTATAGCAGGCATGGTATAACTTCTAAATTCTAAATGTTTATATATTCTTTCTCCCTCTCTCCCTCTCCCTCTCGATATATATGTTTTATGTTCTACAAAAAAGGAGAAATTACAGATTAAAGAAAAACAAAGTGGAATGTCATAACGCTTGTAATGGCTTACTAAGAGATGTTATTTAATCATCTCAGAAAGTCTTTCAAGATAGAATAAATTTTCATTGGCCAGAATGCTTTAGAACAGAATAAAAATACTACTTTAAAGTACAGGAATGGATAAAAATAAAAGCAAGACTTCATGATCATATACTGTTATATACAGCAGATAAAACAGAGTAAATTTTTCAGAAGACTACAAGGTAATTTATTTTCTTCCTGTGAAGATAACATGACACTGACACATGAAGATGTCAAGAATTTATAAACCAAATTCATGGTATTTTATTCACATATTATAGAGTTCATTCATTCTGATCATATCTGCCTAGGAGTTTCATAACTACAACAGTATAATTTAACAACTCAAACCATGGAGTATGCTTAGAATAAATCTGCAATTTTTGATATTTTAATCCATGCTCATGTTTGAGCACCCCACAGTTTTAACTTATCTAAACTAATACTAAATATCAAAGCAAATTCCATAGCAATTCTACAAAACAAAATCCATCAGAACAACTTTCTGAACCACAAACAAAGCACTTCCTAGAAAAAGAAAGAGAAGACTACTTCTTAACAGCCCACCTAGCGATAAACTTAATGTTACCAATGCTTCCTGCTGAGTTACTATGATCACAGTTCTTTGTGGCACAAATTTTTTAAGCAACCCTGGGAACAACTTCAAAGTTTTCTCAGAATCCTACAGTGATATGATTAAGATTTAAGTAAATTGCCCTCTAACAAGGTGTCAGGAACTAGCTGGCAAAGCATGCCTAATTCTAATAAAGGGAAGGAGGGAGGGAGACTGGGAAAGAAGGATGGATGGATGGATGGATGGATGGATGGATGGATGGATGGATGGGTTGGAGAGAGGGAGGAAAAAGCAGGAAGGAAAAAAAAGTTAAACCAGTATAGATGAAGACGTACTTAGGAAGACTAGATAAATCTTTACTTATGTATCTGTACCTATATACACACATTATATATATCTGGATGTGTATATAACCACAGAGAACTGTATGTTCTCACCTCATTAAATGCTTTGGAAAAGCTGGTTACACAATTGAGTACAAAATTATCATCTCTGAGTAAAAATTTCATTATTAAAGTTTTAGAGGTTTAAAAATTAGAACTACCACTACTTGCTAATTTGAAAAAAAAAATACTGCCAATCTTCCATATTCTGTATCCTCCACTCTATTACTGCTTTTATTAAAAAGTATGAACTGTACAAACATCACAATGGACAACTTAAATGTTGCTGTTTCCCACTTTCTACCCTCAGACTTCTTCTTATTCTGGGTTTTTACACTCTAATCTTCTCACGTAGCCTCAATGACTACCTTTAAGAAGAAAACTTCTGGGCGCCTGGGTGGCTCAGTGGGTTAAAGCCTCTGCCTTCAGCTCAGGTCATGATCTTGGAGTCCTGGGATCGAGGCCCGCATTGGGCTCTCTGCTCAGCAGGGAGCCTGCTTCCTCCTCTCTCTCTGCCTGCCTCTCTGCCTACTTGTGATCTCTCTCTGTGTCAAATAAACAAAAATCTAAAAAAATAAATAAAAAGAAGAAAACTTCCAATTTTATTTTTATGACTACCACACTTCTGAAACTAAACTCACACTTCAAGTTGCCTACTGGCTATCTCCACCAACATATCATTGATTTTCTTCATGAATTAAAGGTATAATCATATATTCCTTTTCCTGAAAGTAAAAACTATAATATTAATAAACTTCATATTGGGTACTAGCTGTAATAATTTTAAAATATACATAACTTCAACCTCTGTAAGTTACTTATAATCTAGTAAGGGATCTTGATATTTAATGGAATCTTAATAAAAATTTGTGGTAAGTAAAAAATACTTTCCAACGCAAATAGACTATTAACTTTTGCACAATTTCAGATAAACGTAGAATAGACTTAGCAATATTTTTAAATAAGATACACTATAAAGCAACTTGTAAAAAGATAAAGTAAAAAGATTTGCTTTCCAATGATTTAAAGTTAACTCCACTTTTTTTTTTAATCTGCTTTTTTAAAAAAAAAAAAGTCACTACCTTCTGGACAATACTAGAAGACTAAAATTTGAAGTTTTTAGTTAGATCCCAAACCAGCATTTGTGGTTGCTATACATCTACACACACAACCCTACCTCCCCCCCAAAAAGAACAAGCAAGCTATTTCCAGGTATTAACTGCATCGCCTAATAAACAACAGAACTAAATCAACACATATCACAAAGGACTCGACTATTTAGCAATCACATCAAGGTAAGGATCAATTTTTCTTCAGCAACCACATGATAATCCTTACTAAAAAGCTACACTTAAATTTTTGATTAGGTTAAACCACTCCAATTAATATTCAGAACAGATCGTAATATAGAACTACCTACAAATTTTCTGTGACTATCTAATGTCTATGAATAAAACACTAGTGCAATAGCTCACTTAAAAGAAATAAAAGCAGAATGCTTTAAAACAAAAAATTCACTACCAAAAGTAAAAAGAGAACAGGAAACAAACTACTAACTAAAATCCAAGTTACCTCCTCACTTCCAGGAAACCTCTTTGTGCCTTAAAAAGTTATAGCTTTTGATATCAATAGCACAATTTTGCTTTGGTGTTATTGTATTTAAACACATGATTATCTTCAAAGAAATGTTTGACTTTTTTAACTAAAATTATAAAAAATGAGGCCTAGACTAATGTAGCAAGAGAAAATAATTGAGCACTCAACAACACAGGCATATGTATAAAATGGTATATGACATATATATAAATTAGTTACAAATCTGTGGAGAAAAAATGGACGATGGAATCCCTGGTGTAAGAGAAAGTGAGTACTTGCCAGCCAAAAATAAAAAGTGGGGGGAGAGGGGTGCAGATAAAAGAGATCCTATGGCAAGCAGCCTCTAATACGGACCTAAACACATTTCCATGTTTTACAAGGTGATGGAAGTATTAACACTAAGAAGCTCTAAAGTTAAAGATCTCTGTTGTAGTCCTCAGAGCAAGCACTAAAGAAAGAAAAAACAAAAAAATACTAGAAAACAGGCTGAAAAAAAAAAGGTCTTCTTCCAGTTTCCAGTTTCTGTGCAAGGAGCTCAGAAGTCTTCACTGAGTCCTAACATCAAGTAAAAAGTTGAGGAAGCTGGAAACTCAACAACTCTTCTTAGATCCATAAGAGAAGCAAGGTCACCCTGCAAACTAATGCCCCCAAAACTGAAGAGACAATAGACAGATACAGAGAACCACAGTTTGCCAGGGCAGAAACCAGCTGAAACCTCAAAGGGAGTAAGAGCCAGGACAGGAAAACCTAAACTGATTTTCCTATCAGTAGGAGGCTCAATGGGACAAGTCTGAGAGCGAAAAACTCCAGCGAGACCCAGTCATAGGGGGACCCTCACACCCTGGTGAGTTTTACCTCTGGAAGCTTAACTAAGGTCCCACAGCAAATATCAGAGGGAAAGCCCCTTGTACTTCCAAATAGGGGGAGACAAAAAGAAACCATTCTAAAATAAGCCATGGTACTCAGTTCTTAACAAGGCCTGCCTTTGGTAGAAGTTAGTTAACCAGAGCCTAACATACTAGGGTATGATGAGAGCTTAACTGACTTGGAGAAGGGAAATACCCAACTCCAGCCAGCTTTAGAATTCCACATAGAAGAAAGCAAAATATCCAACTCCAGCACACTCTAACCATCCCAGCCCCACCTCGGAGGAAAAGAAAACCTGAGAAATACTTGTGAAGTTCACAGTCTAGAGACAGAGGCTCACTGAAAGACTGAGGTCTAACCACAGTACTATAGAACAGTTTCGTTCCCCCCCAACACTTCACCACATTACTTAAGGCCTATTCCAGCAATTCCTTTTACCTGGTACATCACATCCGGCTATCAAGAAAAAAATTACAAGGCACACCAAAATGCAAAAGACACAATTCGAAGAGACAGAGCAAGCATCGAAACTAGACAAGGCAGAGACGTTGGAATTATCAGAGCAGAAATTTAAAACTAAAACAATGACTAATATGCTAAGGACCCTAATGGATAAAGTTGATAGCATGTAGGGACAGATGAGCAAGGTAAGCACAGAGATGAAAATCCTAAGAACCACAAAGAAAGGAACTATAGCCGAAATGAAGAATGCCTTTGACGTAATCACTAGTAAACTGGACACAGCTGAGGAAAAACACCTCTGAGCCAGAGGATGTTTCATGAGAATCCTTGAAAACTGTAAAACAAAAAGGAGACTGGAAAAAAAAAATACAGAATATCCAATGCCTGTGCAACAACAAAAGGTATAACATACACATAATGGGAACAGCTGAAGGAGAGAATGAAAAAGAAGAAATATTCAAAGCAAACATGATTGAGAATTTTCCTAAACTAATGTCAGACACCAAGCCACATATCAAGAAAGCTCAGAAAACACCAAGCAGGATAAATGCCAAAAACAAAAACAAAAACAAAAAGCAACACCTAGGGCTATCTTATTAAGACTACAGAAAATCAAACACAAAGAAAAACCCTGAAAGAAGGCAGAGGAGAAAACCACCTTACCTATAGAGGAACAAAGGTAATTACATCCAACTTCTCCTGAGAAACCATTCAAACAAGAGATGGGAGTGAAATATTTAGTGTTGAGAGAAAAAAAACACCAACCTAGAACACCAACCTAGAAACCCTGAAAAATACTTCAAAAGTGAAGGACAAAGATTTCACCGAACAAAAATTGAGAATCCTTGTTGCAGTGGACCTGCTCTGCAAGAAATGTGAAATGTTCTCTAAAGAGAAAGAAAACAATACAGATCAGAAACTCATCTATATAAAGAAAGGTGGAACATTAAAGAAAAAATAACTGAAGGTAAAATTTAAAAAATTATTTTTCTGGGACGCCTGGGTGGCTCAGTTAGTTAAGCGACTGCCTTCAGCTCAGGTCATGATCTTGGAGTCCCAGGATCGAGTTCCGCAGCGGGTTCTCTGCTCAGCAGGGAGTCTGCTTCTCCCTCTGACCCTCCCCCTCTCATGTTCTCTCTCTCATTCTCTCTCTCCCAAATAAATAAATAAAATATTTTTTAAAAATTTATTTTTCTTATTCTTACTTGCTCTAACAGATAACAGTTCATTCAAAATAATATAACAACATAATAAAAGCAACAATGTAATTGATTGTGCTGATATATATATGTATGTGTGTGTGTGTATATATATATATATATACATATATATATAGGGGTGTGTGTGTGTGTGTCATTGTTATTGTAAGGTACACACTCACTACCTATGAAGGGGTATAATGTTATTTGAAAGCAGACTAGGATTAGTTGTAAATGTATATTACAAAACTTGGGCAACCACTAAAAAAAGTTTTAAAAAAAAGTATAGCTTTTATAGTATGGCGGTTTCTTATAAAATTAATATATGGAACCTTAGTTCTCTTTCCCATCTTGCAAGATGGCGGGCGAAAAAGCTGAGAAGCCGGATACTAAAGAGAAGAAACCTGAAGCCAAGAAGGCTGATGCCGGTGGCAAGGCTAAGAAGGGTAACCCGAAGGCTAAAACGCCAAAGAAGGGGAAGCCCCGCTGCAGCAGAAACCCTGTCCTAGTCAGAAGAATTGGCAGATGCTCCCAATCAGCTATGCATTCCAGAAAGGCCATGTACAAGAGGAAGTATTTGGCAGCTAAATCCAGGGTTGAAAAGAAAAAGAAGGAGAAGGTTCTTGCTACTGTCACAAAACCAGTTGGTAGTGACAAGAACGGCGGTACCCGAGTGGTTAAACTTCGAAAAATGCTGAGGTATTATCCTACTGAAGATGTGCCTCGAAAGCTGTTGAGCCATGGCAAAAAACCTTTCAGTCAGCACATGAGAAAACTGCGAGCTAGCATCACGCTGGGACCATTTTGATCATCCTCACTGGGCACCTCAGAGGCAAGAGGGTAGTTTTCCTGAAGCAACTGAGCAGTGGCTTGTTACTTGTGACTGGACCTCTGTCCCTCAATCAAGTTCCTCTGCGTAGAACACACCAGAAATTCGTCATTGCCACTTCTACCAAAATTGATATCAGCAGTGTGAAAATCCCCAAGCATCTCACTGATGCTTACTTCAAGAAGAAGCTGCATAAGCCCCGACACCAGGAGGGTGAGATCTTCGACACCGAGAAAGAGAAATATGAGATTACAGAGCAGCACAAGGTTGATCAGAAAGCTGTGGACTAGCAAATTCTGCCAAAAATCAAAGCTGTTCCTTAGCTTCAGGGCTACCTCTGTTCTGTGTTTTCTCTCACAAATGGAGTTTACCCTCACAAATTGGTGTTCTAAATGTCTTACAAAAAACCTAATTAAATAACTGATTCATTAAAATAAATTAATATATGACACAGCAATCATACCCCTTCTAATTACCAAAAAACTCTGAAAACTTATATCCACAGAGAAAACCCATGCATGGACATGTATCAGTTTTACTCATAACTGCCAAAACTTGGGAGCAACAAGATGTCCTTCAGTAGGGCAGAAGACAGCTCGTGGTACATCCAGACAGTGGAATAATATTATTCAGCACTAAAAAGAAATAACCTATCAAGCCATGTACAGGCATGGGCAAAACTTAAAGGCATATTACTTAGTAAAAGAAGCCAATCTGAAAAGCCTACATACTGATTTTAACTATATGACAGTCTGAAAAAGATAACACTGTGAGAGAGTAAAAAGATGACTAGTTACCAGGGGCTGGGGGAAGGGTGGGATGAATAGCCAAGCACAGAGGATTCTCAGGACAGTGAAATTACCCTGCATGATACTGTAATAATCAAAACATGTCACTGTAAAAACTGTGAATAAGGGCCACAGTCTAGCTGACAATAATGTCAATTGCCCGGTTTGACATTATACTACAATTACATAAGATGCTATCACTGGGGGAACTGGGTTAAGGTTCCAAGTGACTCTATGAACTATTTGTGGAATTTTCCATGACTCTATAATCATGTCAAAGTTAAAAGCAAATAATAATAATAATAAAACAAACTACATAGTGACAAACATAATAAAAATAACATAAAATAGGGGGGCCTGGGTGGCTCAGTCGTTAAATATCTGCCTTTGGCTCGGGTCATGATCCCATGCTCCCCACCTCCCCGGACTCCCTGCTCAGTGGGAAGCCTGCTTCTTCTCTCTCTGCCACTCCCCCTGCTTGTGTTCCTTCTCTCTGTCAAATAAATGAATGAGATCTTTAAATAAATAAATAAATAACATAAAATAATATGGCAGAACTAAGCCAAATATATATCAGTTGTATAAATAAATGTATATGGACTGAACTTATATATCAAAACAATTTTTTTTTTCAGATTGGCTCTCTAAATATAACCCAAGTTTATGTGGAATGTGAGAGAGACACATCAAGTGTTTCAGGAAGATAAAGATATACTAGGCAAATGCAAGCAAGAAGAAAGATAACTAAAAATTTGGAACTCAAGCCAAAATATATTAAATGAAATAAAGAACATACTTTTTTTTTAATTTTATTTTTATTTATTTATTTTTTTTATTTATTCATTTGACACAGAGAGAGAGAGATTACAAGTAGGCAGAGAGGCAGGCAGAGAGAGAGGAGAGAGGAGGAAGCAGGCTCCCTGCTGAGCAGAGAGCCCGATGTGGGCCTCGATCCCAGGACCCTGGGATCATGACCTGAGCCGAAGGCAGCGGCTTTAACCCACTGAGCCACCCAGGCGCCCAAGAACATACTTTTTAATGCTAGAAATTGCATCTCAAATTAAAGATACAACCTAAAACCACATCCAATAGCATAGATCTTATGGCTGTCAATCTTTGAACTCCCAATAAAAGAAAACGCACTCTTTTTTCAGGTGTCCAAAAAAAGTCACAAAAATTGAGCGTAAATTCAGCCACAAGGAAAACCTTAATTTTCATAAGAGAAAATACTATGAACAACATGCTCAGATAAGAATGTAATAAAACTAGAAATTAGTAACAAAGGGGACATTCCACCTTCTTAAACTCTCTACTAAATAATTTGTATATTAAAAGAGAAATGCAAACTAAAATTGCGGAATTTCTAGAAAATGAAAAGTATTATATATCAGAACCTAGGGGATATAAATAAAGCACTTATCAAAAGAAAATTCCGCCTTAAATACTTACATCAATAAAACTTAAAGAATGAAATTAGCAACAAATGAAAAGTTTTCTTTAAAAAAGCAAATTAATCAAAAGAAAGTAGAAAGGGAAAAAAATAAAAATAAGAATTAAGAAACCAAAAACTGAAGTAATAAATAAGATGATTTGTTAAAAAAATATCAACAAAATTACTAGCTAACTTAATAAAAAAGGCAAATGCCACAATCACACAAAATAAATATAACAAATTGGAAAATAACCATTGAAAACATAAAATTCCATCAAATCATAAGACTGCTCTGTACAACCCCATGTAAATATAAAAATCTTTATAAAATAAATACTTTCTGGGAAATAGAACTTTCTAGCTATTAGAGAAAATTACTGAACTTCTTTACTGAGTGAGCTGAAAGTTTAAACAGATCAACTTCATAGAGGAAAATGACCACTTTTTCTAAGAACGACCATCCCCAGAAGAGTCACCATGCCCAGGTTTTACAGAGAAATGGACCAAATACTCTAAGGCCCAAAAATTCATTGCTACTTAAATTACTCCAGAGCAAGAAAAAAAGAAGGAAAACTTAACTATTTTATGAAGTGTCACTCACACCTGATAAAGAATACACAAAGACACACACTTGAACACACGACTAACCAATCCTCAAATAATGGTATCATGATCAACTCAGGTTCACTCCAGCAAAGCAAGGACTGTGGAATGTCAAGAAATCCATTCAGCTCATTCCCTCAAAATAATAGGTTTGTGGAAAAGAGCTGGTGATTACCACTTTAATCACATATTCAAACTTGGAACTACTTAGAAATATGGACCTCCTGATAGCCTCAGCATCATCTATGAAATACATGCTTACAAAGAGTGTTTAAACTTACAATCAAGTCTCCAGACTCAACTTCAGTTTATAGGAAATACACAAGTTAAGTGAACCAATCAAACAATTCCATGAGGAAAAAATTCAGACAAAACCAGAAAAGTTTTACACACAATATAACTGACATGGTCACGTCAATAAATCAATGCCATGTGGGAAAAAGTGTGGAGATTAAGCTAGATTAAAAGAAAATAAGGAAAAATAACACCATACTACAGTGTGGTTCAAAAAAACAGGATAAAAGCATTTTAGGACACTATGGACTAGATGGTATGAGGGAAAGACAATTTTCTTACATGTGATAATTGTGTTATAATTACACAGAAAAATATCCTTATTTTAAAATAAGCATACTGAAGTATTTCGGAGTGAAGTGTCATGATGTTTATGATGGTTCACACACCACACACACAACCACACATATAACCACTTACAAATAAGCAAAAATAGCAAGATGTTAACAACTGTTGACTCCAGGTGGTTACACAGGTGTTCAATTTTAACATTTTCTGTTGAAAAGTAGGCAAATAACTTCAAAATGCTCTTACTACTCAAGTGCTAAAAATAAATAAATCGGAGCAAACTTGGTTTAAAGCATCTTTAAAGTTTCATGTATAAGTTACATACTTTGAAATCATATTTCTAAAACAGGTATTCACATTTTTAAATATATCAGGAAGTTAACAATTAGCAGAATAACTCTCTCATTCCTTATGGGCAAAAACCAATAATAACAGTTAACATGTGACATTTCCTATGTGTCAGGCACTGTTCTAAGCTTTCACTTACATTAACTTTCACGTACATTAATTCCTTCAATTGTCTGGACAGCCGTGTGACTAGATTACCACTGTCTCCATTTTCAGGTAAGGAATAAGCCATAATATAATAAGTGACAGAATCAGCTGCCCCAGCCAGAAAATACAGCTCCAGAATCCACACTCTTAATACGCAATAGTATTCTATACTGTACTCTCAGGTGAGATGACCTATGTTTCTGGCAATACTGACTTGATGCTGGAGTAATAATATCCCTTGATTTTAGTAATATTAATAATCTAATCATACTATAATACAAGCAAAGAACCAAAAGTTTAAACACCAAAAATGTAGACACCACAACATTACTTAAACAAGAAGGCATTAAAAGTGACCTTAGGTGGTTTAACTAAATATTTGGTTATCTGACAAGATCTATCTATACTCTCACTACGGGATCAATGATTATAATGAGTATCTTCATAAACTGGATGATGACTCAATCTTGTTAATACATGATCCCTTGATTAAAACATGACCCCATCTTGACTCTCTGGGATAAAAATGGAATCAAAGCAGTTCCCAGTGAGGAAAATAATTACTTACAAGATGGTAAAAATTCTTTTGGGCAAAAGCTTTACCTTTAACTGCTTACCTGACTGAATAATTTACATAACAGTTTGTAGCATTTTATAGAAATCTTATTATGTCACTGAAACATTTCCTGGTTTATATAAACGAAAATATTTTTTAAATGAGAAGATACCTTAAAAATAATAATTGATTTAAAGAGGTCACTCAATGAGCTTGAAGCAAATTACAGATGTAGATAATAATAGAAAACTATCATTAATTTTCTCAGTGGTATTGTGGTTATGGAAAAGATCTTTAATTAGATTTGTGTATGCCATGTCTTAGGCACATTCAAGAACTCTTTAATTTTTTAGTAAACAAAGACCAAAGGGTATTTTTGTTCTATAAAGTCAATCTTTATATTTTTACAAGCTTAACAAACATAAATAATAATAAGATAAAATTAAATTTTCCATGAAATATTTGCAAGGCTAAAAACACATGTGAAAATATTTTTCATCCCTGGACTACAATAAATAGTAAGTTAAAAAAATTGTATTTGGGGTGGAGGACAGTAAATCAGTTCTATTAAATAGGTACATACATAAAATTTTACCTGCTTTTTCTTTCAATTAGAATGGCCACATAAGATGCTGGCAAAGCGGCACCAAAGCCAGGACTCCAAGAGTAGAATTTTCCAAGAATCTTCCTGAAATTCAAATTTGGAATGCTTGTATGAAATTGCTATTTGGTTATTTCAGTTATTATGAACAGAAATTCCCCTTCTCAGTCCACCCAGTACCTAATGCCCCACAGCGCCCCAAATTCGACATGTCTATGACCAAACTCATTCGCTCTCTTCCCTGTCCCCATGAATTTGCTCTCTCCTCTATTTTTCTAGGTGAATGGGATCAACACCTACCTACCCACTCATGTGGGACACTTTGAAATACCTCTAGCTTCTCCTTTTCCTTTTCCCCCACACATTAAATCATTCCCTTAAATTTTTCCATACACAATTTATCTCTTAAATTCCTCTCCAACCTGCCACCCCTGCCTCAAGTAAGTCCCTCACCATCTCCGCTTCTGGCTACAACAGCTAACTAATAGGTATCTCTCCTTCCAATAATTTAGTCAGTCATATTCATTCACACATTCCCTGGATCCAATACCATTCACCATGCAAATCCTCTACGTTCTCAGCTGCCTTATCTATCAAATGGGAACAAGAATATTACCGGTCTCATACAGTTGTTATGAGAACTACATGAGGTATTTTCTAGCACCATGCATGGCACGTAGAAAGTGTGAGGAAAATGTTAGCTGTTGTTATGATTATTATTACTACTATTATTTTTTAACACATGATAAATATTCAACAAATGTCTCCTCTTCCTTGCTTCTACAACCCTTAATAACTTTTCCTTAGAGTACCTACGGAAATATTTTCTATTTTTTAGTTTCGTGTGTGCATGTGTATGTGTGTAAGTATATATATAATTATTCACTTACTAGAATATTTCCCTTGAAAATAAGAACCTACATAGTGTCTCACACACTATAAATGGCCATTAGCTGCTTGGATTTTTAAAGAGACCAAAGAACATAATTGGAAACATTAGAAAGATTTTCTTTTCCTTTCAAAGACTGTATGTTCCTAAGAAAGGGATAAGCAGCACATAAAATTTGCAAGAAATGATCTGAACAAAGTTGGCCAGTTGCTAAATAACACATTATAAGAAAAATGTATGTACACACACATAAGGATTAAGAATCACTGATGAAATGATATTTTTAACTGAAGCTCAGCTTTAGAAGAATTAGAAAACCAACAGAGCATATATAACATGGGAATTTCTAAAATGAACATCAGAAACCCTCGGCCTGAGAAAACCAGAAGTGATTTTCCCTCCAACATAAAATCTACAAAGGCCTTAAGAAGTTACTGAATGTAAAAATTAAAGAAAAATAACTCAAGGAGACAGTTACAGGAGAGACACAGATGTTATTTTAAGTATTATAACTATAAACCCAGTAAAAATTTGCATTTCCACAATTTAACCAAACAGGTTCACAAAACATAAAGAAATATGCTACAATAGCAATTTATGGTTATTGGAATATTTTAAGACCTATTTATCTCAGAACTTTATTTTTAGTGTGTGAGTATTAGAAACTTTTCAGAGAACATATGATAGTTTCTTACACACATTCTCAAATTAAAGGCATGATTTTCTTAGTATAAATCTTATCAATTATTTTCTGCATAACTTAAAAGTTCATAAATATTAATGTACTGAGGGAAAAAATCTGTAAAAGACATGAAAATTATCTTTTTAACTGTAGTTAATGTATACCTACAGAAGTACTCTGAACAACGCTAATATGAGAAAAATGTAAATTTTTCAGCTTTAAGAAAACAGTTTTCTGTTTTCAGTTTTAAGAAAACAGCTTTAAGAAAAACACTAGTTTGGATTTTCAACAATCAATGGGGAAAAAGACAAAAAGTAAATATATAATAAATGTGTTAGGTATACCACAGCGCTAAAAACTGAATTCCAACTGTATCTAAATCATAAGAAGCATGTGACACAGGTAATCATAAGACTTAATCAGGACCAAAAGTATCATCAATAGGATATGCCAGAAGTTAATTTACTGTTATACATATAACCATGAGCATTTTATAGTCCTTTTGAAGTCTACTCACTGCATGTGGACCTCACCTATATCATGGATGGGTGCTCTGAATTCCTGATCCATGAAATTAAAAGGCTAAGAAATCCTAATCAACAACTTGGTAAATATAGTATGCCTCACAAAATGCATGATACACCAAAACACTTTTGCTATATAATCACTGCAATAATTTAAAGTTTATATTATATCTTTAGACCCAAAGGCCCACAACTCCTTGTTTAACAAGCTCTCTTTGAGATAAATAAATGTCTTTGATGGAGAAAAAAATATACAAGCAGTGACCTGCACAACATTTATAAAAACATCCGTTTGCTTCAGTTTCAACAAAGGCATTTGTATTAATCTCCAGTGGGGATTATGAGTACCAACCTTAAAATGCAAAAGAAAGCCATATACAAGGCCCCATTAGCAGTCAGAAATGAAGCAGATTGTAGGATCTCAGGGAGTAGTTTGTGTAAATAATAGTCTAATTTTCGTTTCCGGAGAATTGCTGCAATCTGGAAAGAGAAAGCTTTTTTGTTTAATTCAACCAATTTTTCCCACTTAAATCAGCTCTTAGGTGAAAGGTGCTGATAATAGCATACATTTTAAAAATAAAGTTAAAACTGGTATTTTACTGGTTCCTCTCTAAAACTACAATTTCTGGGACGGAAAGGAAGACACTTTAATTTATTGAAGATATAATGGGCAAATTACACACCAAGAAATTACAATATGGGTCATAAAGAATAACTTCCAAATGTTGTGGTAAATATTTATAATACCTTGAAAACAGTTTTAAATTGAATAATGGAAAAAACTTTTCAAATGGGAAAAAAAAGGCACAATTCAAATAGAAATTGAATGCCAAAAGTATTTTACAGGTATTATAGGCCTGGATATTAGAGAACCTCGGTGATAGAAACCAAAGAAATTCATTCAGCTATTCAAACATGATTACTATGTGACAAAACTATCCTATGAATGCAAAAAAGTAAAAAATAAAATTAATTCTTTCTGGCCCACTCAAGCCCATAAAAAAAAAAAAAAGGCCCGAAAAACAAAGACTGAGAATCTAATCTACTATAAGTTGGTACCACAATGTTACCAGAACACGGAAACAGGAAGAAGTACCTGTACAGAGGATGTATACAGAATCCTGTACAGAAGTTAGTCACAAAAACATTTCATTAAGATTATCACCCGATGAATCTTCATGACTTCTCTTTTAAATTTAGATTGAAAACATATTTGTTTTCAGTGTTTTTTGTATGTGAACTCTGAATTTAAAAGAAAGATTTCAAAATTAAAGATTTTTTTTTTATTTATTTATTTGACACACAGAGAGAGATTACAAGTACTCAGAGAGGCAGGCAGAGAGAGAGGAGGAAGCAGGCTCCCCGCTGAGTAGGGAGCCCGATGCGGGCCTCGATCCCAGGACGCCGAGATCATGACCTGAGCCGAAAGCAGAGGCTTTAACCCACTGAGCCACCCAGGCACCCGAAAGATTTCAAAATTAAAACAAACAAAAAAAAGCTCTGAAATAAGTTAGTAATGGTATTTAAAAATCAAGATATGAATCTAAGTATGTATCGAGTACACTATTTGAATGTTATAGGCTATAAACGGAATATGAATTAAAATATGGTAAGATAAATTATGGATAGATATTCAAGAATGATTAAGTGTTAATAATATAATACAAAGTACCTTGGAAGTTTATCAAAGAGAGAGTTTAATATAGGGGTAGGCAGCAGTTTCACTGCAAAAGGGATATGAGTTATTTTTGGAAAAATAGAATTTTCACAGACCACAGGGAAAAAATATTTTTCCACCATGATAAAACAATGTATCAAAGGAAAAAGTTAAAACCACATAATGAGGGAATAAGGTAAGAGGTGTAAGAAAGGCAGGACTGACTTGAAAGAAGACTAGAGAACTCTATTCACTCCCAGATATCACTTTTCCTAAGGTCCATGATCAACAAATCCAATGGCCTCTTCTCAGTTCTTTTCTTTTCTTTTTTTTTTTTTTTAAGATTTTATTTATTTATTTCACAGAGGGAGAGACATCACAAGGAGGCAGAGAGGCAGGCAGAGAGAGAGAGGGGGAAGCAGGCTCCCCGCTGAGCAGGGAGCCCAATGCGGGCCTCGATCCCAGGACCCTGAGATCATGACCTGAGCCGAAAGCAGAGGCTTTAACCCACTGAGCCACCCAGGCGCCCCTCAGTTCTTTTCTTACTCCACCCCTTAGAAACCTCTGAAACTGATCATCTCCTACTTTATGCAATTAAACAAACTGTTATTAAGAATTATCATTGTTATATATAACATATATATAACATATAATTATTATATGTTATTCAGAATTATTAAGAAGTATGCCATACACAATGATGAATATCTAATCTCTGTCATCAAGAAACATAAAATCTTGATCAGGAAATAGACACATAAACAAGAAACTACAATATGGTGAAATGCCAAACTAGAGAAAAAAGAAACTGCTATATAAATATATATTAGGGAATGACTAAAAGGAGATGGGACTGGGCAGGTGATGATGTCTGAAAGATATCACTGAATTTTCTAAGACAAATCTTGACAAATAGGTGGAATTTTGACCCAGAGAGGTTTCTATGGTTTCCATGACAATGCATTCTTTTCATTTTCCCACCATATCTCTAAATCCTTTTCCTTTGTTAGCATTTCTTCCTCAGATTGCTCCTCATTCCACATATGCTCTCTCCCATGGCATCATCTATCATCTCAACGTAGGAATTATGACTCCAACCTCTTCCCTAAATTCTTAATCCATCCTTCAAATATCCGTCCTTTTTGGTCGTATCAAGAAATATGTACCACAGGCATTTAAAAAATCAGCGTGTTCAAAGTAGAACTCATTATATTTCTCCAAAATGCTTTTACTTATGAGTTTCCCACTTTATTACATCCACCCAATTACTTGGGGAACAAAACATTGGTGTCATTTTCAATCACTCCCTGATCCTGAACCATCTCATCAGTTTTTGTTTTTGTTTTTTAAAGAATATTTCTTTTTAAATTAGTCTCCACACCCAACGTGGGCTCAGCCTACAATCCCATGATCGAGTCACAAACTCCACCAACTGAGCCAGCCAGGTGTTCCAACCATATCATCAATTCAAATGGTCTCCTAGTATCTTCACGTTTTGGAATGTAATGTCTCTTTCATTTTAGACTTAATAGTGGGCAGAATCTGCTACTCTGTTATATATTCAAGTAGATACCAAAAAAAAAAAAAAATCCCCTCTGTTCCTGGAAAGGAAAAAACAAAATTATCCCTGTTTGCAAATAACCTGATTGTCTAACATAGAAAAATAGAAAATCCCAAGCAATATACTAAAGAAAAACAAACCAACAAAACCCAACTTCCTGAATTAATAAGGCAGTTCAGTAAGGGCACAGGATCCAATAAACACACAAAAATCATCTGTAGGGGTGCATGGATGGATGGCTCAGTTAGTTAGGTGTCTGCCTTTGGCTCAGGTCATGATCTCTAGGTACTGAGATAGAGCCCCATGCTGGGCTTCCTGCTCAGTGGGGAGTCTATGTCTCTTTCTCTCTCCCTCCCCCTCTGCCCCTCCCCACCACTTGTTCTCTCTCTTTCTTTCTCTCAAATAAATAAAATCTTTTTTTAGAAACCATTTGTATTTCTATACAAGAGCAATCAACATATAGATACCAAAATTTAAAAATACAGTAGTTTATAAATCATCAAAAAATAAAACACTTAGAGAAAAATCTACCTACATAGGATTTGTATGCTGAAAACTACGTAATGCTGATGAAAGAAATCAAAGATGGACTAAATAAATGTTTTGGACTAGAAGACTCAGCATGTCAATTCCCCCCAAAGTGACACAATTTCTATCACAATCTCAGAAAGATTTTTGCAGAAAGATATAGCCAAAATTATTCTGAAATTTATACAGAAAAACAGAGATTATAAGAGCTAAAACAACTTCGAAAAAGAGAATAAAGTGAATCAGTCTATCCAATTTTAAGACTTATTATATTCAAACAGCAATTGGGCTTTGTGTTATTGGCAGAGAAATACACAAATAGGTTAATGAAATAGAACCTAGAAATAGACCCACACAAATACTTTCAACTAAAGACTTCTCAACAAATGATGCTAGAGCAACTGGTTATCGACAGGCCAGACAATAAAAAATAAAAATGAAAAAACAACTTCAACCTAACTCTCACAGTTCACACAAATTTAATTCAAAATAGATTACAGACATAAATGTAAAACAAACTATAAAAGGTTAGGGGGGAAAAATCAGAAAATCTCAGGGATTTAAGGCTAGGCAAAGAGTTCATAGACATGAGACCGAAAGCATAATTCAGGGGCACCTGGGTGGCTCAGTCGTTAAGTGTCTGCCTTTGGCTCAGGTCATGATATCAAGGTCCTGGGATCGAGCCCTACATTGGGCTCCCTCCTCAGCAGGAAGCCTGCTTCTCCCTCTCCCACTCCCCCTGCTTGTGTTCCCTCTCTCGCTATGTCTCTTTCTGTCAAGTAAATAAGTAAATAATAATTTAAAAAGCATAATTCGTAAAAGAAAAACTGTATATTACACTTCATAATTAAAACCTTTTCTCTTTGAAGGACGTGTTAAGAATATAAAAAGACTAGCTACAGAATGGGAGAGAATACTTGTAAACTACATATACAGCAGAGGACTAGAATCTAGAATACATAAGGAAATTTCAAAACTCAACAGTAAAAAAGTAATGCATAAAGTGGCAAAGATATGAACAGACATTTCACTGAAGATGTGCAAATGGCAAATGAGCACACTAGCCATTAAGGAAATGCAAATTAAAATCACAATGAGCTATCACTACACAAACATCAGAATGGCTAAAATTTAAAAACACTGGAAACACCAAATTCTGGCAAGAAGGCAGAAAAAACTGGATAACTCATGCATTACGAGGGAAAATAAGAAATGGTATAGTCATTACGGAAAGCAGTTTGACAGTTTCCTGAAAAAATAAAAAAGCAACTATCATATGATGCAGCAACTACAGTCCAGGGTGTTCATCCTAGAGAACTGAAAATGTATGTTCACACAAAATCTGTGCACAAATGTTTATAGCAGTTTTTTTATGTAACAGTCAAAAACCAGAAACAACCCATACATCTTTTAAGTGAATGATTTAAAAAAAAAATGGTGGAGTATCCCTATAGGAGAATATTACTTAGCTTTGAAAAAGAATAAATGAGTGATACATGAAACAATCTTGATGAATCTCCTAAAAAATATGATGAGTAAAAAAAGGCCAATCCCAAAACACTGCATAATGCGTGATTTCATTTACATAACATCCTCAAATGACAGAATTATGGAAATGAAGAATAAAGTAATGGTGGCCAGGGGTTAAGAGGATGCAGGTATGTGGGAGGGAAGTGGGTATTGCTATAAAAGGGCAACCTCATGGGCCCTTTTGGTGATGGAGATGTTCTATATCTTGACTATGTCAATGGCAATATTTTGGTTGTGATATTTTACTACCATTTTGCAAGATGATACCACTGGGAGAAACCAAATAAAAAGTACAGGGAATCTCTCTCCATTATTTCTTAAAACTGCATGAGACTCTACAATCAGCTCAAAATAAAAAGGTCAATTAAAAAAAAAGCAGTCATCCACATGGTCAATAGGTAAATGAAATATGCTCATCATCATTAGTCTTCATTGCACAAAGAAAGAGCATTATACACACATGAAAATGACTAAAATAAAAAGAACTGATAATGCAAATACTGATGCAAATGAAAAAACTGAAACTTTCATATACTGCTGGTGGGAGTGTAAAACTGAAGAGTTTCTTTACTATCTAACGAAATGAAATGTATACTTACTCTATGATCCAGGAATTGCTCTCCTTGGTATATATACTCAGAAGAAGTAAGTGCTTATTTCCACCAAAAGTCATATTCAGAGCACTATCTGTAATTTCAGATACTGCCAAAAAGTAAATACCCATTGGGCACCTGGGTGGCTCAGCGGTTTAAAGCCTTTGCCTTCGGCTCAGGTCATGATCTCAGGGTCCTGGGATCGAGGCCCACATCGGGCTCTCTGCTCGGGGGGG
>LNAC01000415.1:1292484-1377796 GCA_002007465.1 Ailurus styani | reverse complement strand
CTTCCTCCTCTCTCTCTGCCTGCCTCTCTGCCTACTTGTGATCTCTCTCTCTCTGTCAAATAAATAAATAAAATCTTAAAAAAAAAAAGTAAATACCCATAACAATGAAGTGGATAAACTGTATACATTTGCAAACTATACAGTCTATTGTAAGAAAAGGGAAAATCTTACACAAACCGTGAGAAATAACCTAGGACTTTATTATCACTGTGCTCTAATCCAGAGCTTCCAACCAGGGTTTACAAGTGGCCAAAACACTGCTCCCCTCAACAGTTTGGGTAGTCAGGCCTAGTAGGTAACAGAGCACAGTAATAAACATCTCAGTTTTCCCTACACTGTAAGTATGCTACAGTGTTAAAAAAAAAAAAGGTTAGGAAACACGATCTCACCAAATAATGTGACAGTAATTGTACATACCATGCAGTAAGAGCACATGTACATGTATATAAAATCATTATCAATCATAGGCACCTTCATAAACATATTTTTATGGCAAAAATAATGTTTTAATGGTCATAAGTTTTAATGAAGAAATTCCACACTAATTAATATCGTACGGATTTTCTAAAAACACTTAAGTTTAGCTAAATACAGATACATAATAGCACTATGATTAAAATATAAACCTTTATTTATTTTAGTTATATAATCTAGTTTTAGGAGACTATTTAATGACCAGGAAAAAATAAATCAAAACATACAGTGAAATGCAGACTACAAAATAATATTTTTTAATGAACATATGGAACAAATATGAGAACGTTGTATACGGGTTATCTCTGATTGTGGCAACAGATTATTTTAATCTTCTTTTTGCTTAGGAGTATTTTCTAGACATTCTACTATAAGCATATGATAAATGTGTAAAACTGGTAAGAGATGACCAAGTATGAGAAAATGGGGATTATTATAGAAAAAATAACCTGAACAAGAGACAGAAATAAACACCACAATGGAATACAAAGTAATCATGGGATACAATTTTTTTTTTTATTCTTTGCCCCAGGGGTACAGGTCTGTGAATCATCAGGCTTACATCTTTCACAGCATTCACCAAAGCACAAACCCTCCCCAATGTCCATAACCCACCCACTCTATCCCTACCCTTCCACCCCCCAGTAACTCTCAGTTCGTTTTGTGAGATTAGGAGTCTCTTATGGTTTGTCTCCTTCCCCATCCCATCTTGTTTCATTATTTTTCCCTCCCTACCCCCCACAACCCCTCACCCTGACTCTCAAGTTCCTCATATCAGAGAAATCATATGATAATTGTCTTTCTCTGATTGACTTATTTCGCTCAGCATAATACCCTCCAGTTCCATCCACATCGTTGCAAACGGCAAGATTTCGTTTCTTTTGATAACTGCATAGTATTCCATTGAATATATATACCACACCTTCTTTATCCATTCATCTGTTGATGGACATCTAGGTTCTTTCCATAGTTTGGCTATTGTGGACATTGCTGCTATAAACATTTGGGTGCACGTGCCCCTGAGGATCAATACCTTTGTATCTTTAGGGTAAATACCCAGTAGTGCGATTGCTGGGTCGTAGGGTAGCTCCATTTTCAACTTTTTGAGGAATCCCCACACTGTTTTCCAGAGTGGCTGCACCAGCTTGCATTGCCACCAACAGTATGGGAGGGTTCCCCTCTCTCCACAACCTCGCCAACATCTGTCATTTCCTGACTTGTTGATTTTAGCCATTCTGACTGGTGTGAGGTGGTATCTCACTGTGGTTTTGATTTGTATTTCTCTGATGCCGAGTGATGTTGAGCACTTTCTCATGTGTCTGTTGGCCATTTGGATGTCTTCTTTGGAGAAATGTCTGTTCATTGGGATATAATTTTTAATTTTAGCTCTATAACTAATAATTGCCATGAAAGATCCTTGTTTAGATGTATTTCTTTGGATTTCAGTTTCCTCATTTATTAAAGAGATTAAATTAAATGACACAGGAGTGACATCAGCCAAATGGCAGAAAAGCAGTTTCCAGCACTCAACCCCTTGCAGAAACATCAATTTGAATAACTACCCATGTATGAAAATACCTTCACAAAAGCTAAGGATTCCAGGTGAGAGATTACAACCCATGAATGGAACACAGAAATAAGAAAAGACACACTGAAAAGGGTGGGAAAGACAATCTTGCATTATGCGTATTACCTGACCTCCAAGTCTAGGCAAACCAGTGTGAAGAGAGACACCCACTCAATAAAAAAAGAGTGAAGTGAGCATCCAACTTCACCACAAATCTTGGAACCACGCCTGCCCTAGTAAAGTCAGGCACAAGGCCAACCCACAAAAACTGCAGACTCAGGCTCAAGACCCATCCCAGCACCAGGGTAACTCCCAAGAAACCAGGCTCTAAACTTGTTCCAGGGACCAAAGCTCCAGGTCCAACACCAACGTCCAAGCCACAAGGCCTGTCCCCAATAGGCCCAAGCACAAGGCCCACACCAGTGAACCTAGGCTCTAGACTCACCCCTAAACACCAGACCAATTTGCCTGAAGACTCCAATAGCAAATCTATGCACAGACTTGACCAAAAAACATACCCCAAATCTCTGGACAGTCTGTATGGTGAAGAGCTTTCACTACCGGAGCCAGAGTTTGGAGACTGGAAATGATGCCTCCTTCTTCAAATGCACACACACCAAAACGAAGCCACAAGGAATACAAATAATCAGGAAAACAGAGAAACAAAATAAAACATCAGTAATTGACCTAAGAAAATAGAGATCTATGAACTGCCAAAGAATTCAAAACTGTCATCTTAAAAAACCTCAGTAAACTACAACAGAACACAGACAACTAAACAAAATCTGGAAAATAATACATGACCAAAATAAGTAGTTCAACAAAAATGAAAACTATAGGAAGGTAGGAAGGTAGGAAGGAAGGAAGGAAGGAAGGGAGGGAGGGAGGGAGGGAGGGGAAGGAGGGGAAACAGAAAAAAATTCTGGAGCTGAAGAAAACAATGACAAACTAAAAAAAAAAAATTCCATACTTAGCTTCAACAACAAACTAGGTCGTGCTGAAGAAAGAATCACAGAAGTCAAAGACAGGTCATTTGAAATTACCCAGGTGGAGAAACAAAAAGAAAAAAGATTGAAAAAGAGTAAAAAAAGTCTATGAGGATTATGGAAAACAAGTCAAATAAATAAGCATTTGGGAATCCCAGAATGAGTAGAGAAAGAGAAAAAAAACAGAAACCTTACTTAAGGAAACAACTGAAAACTTCCCTAATTTAGAGAAGGAAACAGACATTTAGAACCATGTAGCCCAAAGAACCCCAAATATATTAACTATAAAGAGATTTTTACATAGACGCATCATAATCAAATTCTCAAAGGTCAAAGAAAAAATTTCTTTATTTTAATTCCAATACAGTTACCATACAGTGTTATATTAGTTTCAGGTGTACAATAAAGTGATTCAATGATTCTATACATTACTCAGTGCTCACCATTGTAAGTGTACCAAAGAGAATTATGAAAGCAGTAAAAGAAAAGCAAATCATTGTACACAAAGGAACCCCGAAAAAATAGGTGAATTTCTTAGCAGTATTCTTGTAGGCCAGAAGAGAATGGGATGATATATTCAAATTGCTAAAAGAAAAAAACTGCCAACCGAGAATACTTTACTTGCCAAAGCTGTCCTTCAGCACGAGATAAAAACTTTCACAAAAAAACAAAAGAGAGAACATCACCACTAGAACTGCATTACAGGAAATACAGAAGACTGTTCCTCAAGCTGAAATGCAAAGACATTAATTAGTATCATAAAAACCTATGAAAATATAAAACTCACTGAAGATAATGCATCATCAAATTCATACAAATAGACAGTCAGGTATTTTAATGCTGTCATGGTGTTGTGACAGTACCCATTCAAAAGTACTGACAGTACTAACTCTAAAATAAAGATCAAAAGATAAAGGATTTAAAATAACTACAGCTATAATAACGTAGTTCAAGATATATAATACAAAAAGATTGTGACTACAAAAATATAAAAGGGGGATGGGAAGTAAAGGGTAGAGTTTTTGTATGTGATTGAAGCTATCGGCTTAAAATAGACTGTTTATAAATATGTTTTATATTAGCCACATGGTAACCACAAAGCAAAAGCCCATAGTTGATACAGGAAAAATAAAGCACGCCACCACAAAAAAAAAAAAAAAAAAAAAAAAAAAAAAAAAACCCCCCACAAAAAAAAAAAAAAAAAAAAAAAAAAAAAAAAAAAATCATCAAGTCTCAAAGAAAAACAGCAAGAGAGGAACAAAGGAACTATAAAATAGTCAGAAAACAATGAACAAAATGAAAAATTATTAATAGAAAGCACTGTTGAGGGTAAGTGCTTCCTATTAATAATTGTTTTAAATGTAAACACACTAAATAATACTATCAAAAACAGTGGCTAAGTGGATTAAAAATAAAAATAATAATAATAATAATAATAATAAAACTAAAAGGAAACAAGCCCCCAAAAAATGCTGCCTACAAAAGACTTACTTTAGCTTTAAGGATACACATAAGTTGAAAGTAAAGGAATGGAAAAGATATTCTATGCAAAGGATAATCAAAATAGAAAAGGGGTGACTATACCTATACAAGACAGGATACACTTTAAGTCAAAAACTGTAACAAGACACAGAGATGGTCAATGATAAAGAGGTCAATTCGTCAAGAAGAGATAACAATTGTAAATACATATGCATCCAACATTAGAATACCTAAATATATAAAGTAACTATTAACAGACCTGAAGGGAGACGTAAAAAGCAATACAGTAATAGTAGGGGACTTTAATATCCCACTCTCAACAATGGATAAGTCATCCCGACAGAGAAACAATAAGGAAGCAGCAGATTTGAATAATATAGACAAAATGGACCTAAAAGACATATATAGAATATTCCATCCAACAAGAACAGAATAAACATTCTTTTCCAGCCACATGGAACATTCTAAAGGACAGATCATATATTAGGCCACAAAACGAGTCATAAAAATTTTAAGAAGATTTAAATCATATCAAGTATCTTTTCTGACCACACTGATATGGAGCAAAATTTGGGGAAAAAAAAAAAAAGAAAGAAAGAAAATTCATAAATATGTATAAATTAAATAATACACTCATGAAAAACCAACAGGTTGAAGAAAATGAAAAGGGAAATCAAGAAATACCTTATGATAAATGATAAGGGAAACACAACATATCTAAACCTTTGGGACATAGCAAAAGCAAGTCTAAGAGGGAAGGTTATAGCCATAAATTGCCTATATAGAGAAAAAAGAAAGATCTCAAATAAAAAACCTAACTTTACACCCCAAGAAACTAAAAAGAAAAAACTAAACAAAAAGTTCGCAGAAGGAAGAAAATAATCAGAGCAAAAATAAATGAAGTACAGACTAGAAAAGCAATAAAAAAAATCGGTGAAACTAAAAGGTTTTTTTGGAAAAGAAAATTGACAACTCTTTAGCTAAACTTAGAAAAAAAGAGAAAAAAAATTATAAATGAAAGAAAGAACATTACAACTGATAGCACAAAAATTACGAAGGATCGAGATCACCTAGAAGAAATGGAAAAACACCTAGAAACACACAACGTACCAAGATTAAGTCATGAAGAAATGGGAATCTGAACAAACCAACAACAAATAAGGAATCTGAATCGATAGTTGAAAAACTCCCAATCCCCCCGCCAAAAATCTCTTGACCATTAGGCTTCATTGGTGAATTATGCAATACTAGTAAAGAATTCATACTAATACTGCTCAAACTCTTCCAAAAAGAAGAGAAGACCACTTTACAAGGCCAGCATTACTCTCACACCACTGCCTGACAGGGATACACAAGGAAAGAAAATTACAGTAGGAAACACAAAAGCAGTAAAAATGAACATTTTTGTAAATAGCCGTCAAGGAACTCACAAAATAATTAGACATAAAATATGACAACATATACCTAAAATGCAGGGAGGAAAGAAGTAAAAAGGTGGGTTCAACTTAAAAAACCATCAACTTAAAATAGGCTGCTATATACAGAAGATATTACATACAAAGCTAATGGTAACAACATTCCACGCTCATGGATTGAAAGAACAAATACTGCTAAAATGATTATATTACTCAAAGCAATCTACACATTTAATGCAATCCCTATCAAAATACCAAGAGCATTTGTCAAAGAACTAGAACAAACAATCCTAAAATTTGTATGCAACCACAAAATGCCCCAAATAAACAAAGCAATCTTGGAAAAGAAAAGCAAATCTGGAGGCATCACAATTCCAAACTTCAAGTTATATTTCAATGCTGTAGTAATCAAAACAGTATGGTCCTAGCCAAAACACAGACATATAGATCAATAGAAGAGAATAGAAAACCCAGAAATAAACCCACAATTACATGGTCAACTAATCTTCAACAAAACAGGAAAGAATATCTAATGGGAAAAAGACAAGTCTCGTCAACAATTAGTGTTGGGAAAATTGGACAGCCATATATAAAAGAATGAAACTGGCCCACTTTCTTACATCACACACAAAAATAAATTTAAAGTGGTTTAAAGTTCCACTCATACGTGGAATTTAAGAAATGAACAAAGGTATAAACAAAAGAAATGAGCAAAGGGATAAAGAGAAAGAGAGACAAACCAAGAAATAGACTCTTAACTATAGAGAACAAACTGATGGTTACAGGAGGGTGATAGGTGGGGGATGGGTTAAACAGGTGATGGGGATTAAGGAGTGTACATGTTGTGATGAGCACCAGGTGTTGGAAATCAATATACTGTACACCTGAAACTAACATTACACTTTATGTTAACTAACTGAATTTAAATAAAAACTTAAAAAAAAAAGGACCTGACAGACATTTCTGAAAAGAAGATACACAAATGGCCAACAAGTATACAAAAAGATCTTCTATACAACTAATCAGGGAAATGAAAATTAAATCACAATGAGATATCACTATGCACCCGTCACAGTGGCTCTTATCAAAGAGACAAAAAAAAATGGTTAAGTGTTGCTAAAGGAGTGGAGAGAAAGGAATCCTTGTACACTGATGGTGGGAATGTAAATTTGTATGGAAAACACTGGAGGTTCCTCAAAAAATTAAAAAATAGAACTACCATATGATTCAACAATCCCACCTCTCGGTACATATCCAAAAGTAAATGAAATCAGTATCCTGAAGAGATACCTGCACTCCCATGTTCTTTACAGCATCATTCACAAGAGCCAAGATATCAAATCAACCTAAGCGTCCATCAATAGATAAATGCTCAAAGAAAATGTGGTATACTTAAACAATGGAATATGACTAAGCTTTAAAAAAGAGGGAAATTCTGTCATTTGTGACATGAATGAACCTAGAGACATTACATTAAGTGAAATAAGCCAGGAACAGAAGGACAAATACTGCCTCAACTAACTTACATGTGAATTCTAAAAATGACAAACCCAGAAAAGCAGAGTAGAATGATGTTACCAGTGGTTATGGAGGTACGGGGAAATGGGATGATGATCAAAGGATACAAAGTTGCAGTTATGTAGGACAAACAGGCCTACTGATCTAATGTAGAGCATAATGACCATTATTAGTAGCATGATACTGAACACTGGAAACATTCTAAGAAATTAGATTTCGGATGCTCTCATCAATGTAAGGAGATGATATATTAATTAGTTTGACTGTAGTAATTATTTTACTTGGTGTACATACATATATCAAATCATCATGTTAAAAATACTATGTATATCAAAACATCCTGTTGAAAGATAAAAATTAAAGGTCAACACTGAAAACAAATGACACAAAGAGTTCTTTTTCCCCCACTTCTAAAATTGTATCTTTTTTAAAAAAAATAAATGGTACTGGAGGAACTGGATATCTGTGTAGAACAAAACATTAACCTTGATCTCTGCCTCATACTATACAAAAAATTTAGTTTGTGATGAATCATAGACTTAAATTTGAAGATTACATAAACAGTAAAGTATCTAGAAAAAATATAGGAGAATATCTTTATGAACATTCCTCTGCCAAAAAACACAGATAGCAATAAGGACAGGCCATAAAAAAAAGAAAGAAAAGATTAGTTCATGAAGGACAAGTATGGTAACCAATATGACTAACACAAAGGCTATAAACTGAAGTGTGATGCAAAACTGTAATTATGAGCCCCCAAATTAGGAGTTTGATTATAAAAATATCACTATTAAACATCTATCAGACCTGTATGCATTTAATCTTGTTCACTTATATTCCCTTATCTGTTTCCCGATGTGATTAATGCAGCACGTTTATCATAGCGATGGTTGACTAGTATTCGGATTACAGTCTTGGTTGACTAGTATATGGCTTACGGTCTATGGCCATGGAATAGAACAAAGCTAACTGGCCCTCAAGTGGCTAACCCCATGATCTTAGCCTTATTAGCACCAAACTCCAATTCAGCAGTCTTTCTTAGCCCTAACGCTTGACACTAACTCTTCTAGAAAACTATTTCTAAAGGGACTGACAAATCGAGTTCCTTTGGGAAAAAAGAATTCTTCATAATAAGGACGCCTGGATGGCTCAGTCAGTTAAGCATCTGCCTTCAGCTCGGGTCATGATCCCAGGGTCCTGGGTTAGAGCCCTGTATGGAGCTACCTGCTCAGTGGGGAGCCTGCTTCTCCCTCTCCCCTTGCTCCTCCCCACAGCTCATGCTCTCTCTCTGTCAAATAGATAAATAAAATCTTTTAAAAAAATAATAATTCTTCACAATAACAAAGAGCTGGTTTCATATTTTACGTATTTAATCTTTCTTTAAGTAGTCACTAGCAAATAATGATTTATTTAAAGCAGGGTCTCTCAACCTTGACACTATCAACATTGGGGGCCAGGTTATTTGTTGTTTTGGAAGACTAGCCTATATATTACAAGATGTTTAGAGCATCCCCTGCCTTCTATTCTCTAAATGCCAGCAGCATATGACAACCAAAGATATCTATAGGAATTGCCAAATGTCTCCCAGAAGGCAAAGTTACCCTGTATTGAGAACAACTACTTTAAAGAAAACAGCATAATGGGCGCCTGGGTGGCTCAGTGGGTTAAAGCCTCTGCTTTCGGCTCAGGTCATGATCTCAGGGTCCTGGGATCGAGGCCCACATCGGGCTCTCTGCTCAGGGGGGAGCCTGCTTCCCCCTCTCTCTCTGCCTGCCTCTCTGCCTCCTTGTGATCTCTCTCCCTCTGTGAAATAAGTAAATAATTAAANAAAAAAAAAGAAAAAAAAAGAAAATAGCATAATGAATTTATATTTTTTTAAATATTTTACTAACAGAATATGCATTTTCTTAATTTAATAAACTACTCTAAACACCATACAAATGTTAACTCACTTAGTCTTCACAGCAGTCTATGAGATGGGCATGATCACTATCCCCTTTCATAAGAAAGCACAGGCACAAAGAGATCACGTTGCCCAAAGTCACACAACAAGTTAAGTAGCAGAACAGGGACTGAACTCCAGGAAGCAGGGGTCCATACTCTTAACCGCCATACCTGATGTTGAAATCAGACAATTCTAAATGAGGACAACTATCATTTCGCCACAGTCCATGTTACAAATAGAAAGATATGACTTGCTATGCCCTACAGGAGTTTAGGCTGCCTATCCTGAAAGAAAAAAATACAAAAATATAGGGAAAACATAACTGAGATATATAAATAACCTAATAAGATATTCATAAATTTGGTATATACATACACACATATATATACCAGTGACCGAACTTGGGGGAAGGCTAAATGAGGCATGATGATAGCTCCAGGAGGTAGAAACTACATCCCCAGTCTACAAGGCAAAAGATGAAAGACAGTGGAAACACAACATTAATACCACTAAGTCAGTAAGTAAAAAGAACTAATCCCAACAGAGGAAAATTGCACCGGCCACTTGTGCAGTTACCGTTACTCTCTTTCTTCCAATATGTCAGTACTTTTTAAATAAATCAGATGACAAATATAAAGTAACCAGCAGAGTAACTAGCACATAGTAGGCATTTTAAAATGTTAGTTTCCTCCACTCTGCACAATCACTCGCTGCCCCAACCCCAGTTCCTTTTTGTGTTATGCAGGTTTAAGTATTTTGCAGAGATTTCTGTCTCTAGTAATTAAGATGTTTGAAAAAAAATAAATGGCGATTAAGAACTCAGTTACACCTCGTGTCCTCATCCTGCCTTCTCTTGTAACAGGATTGTCAGAGAGCCCTGTTGCTCAACTACAGATCCCAACATTTAAAATCAGAAAAAGACAAGACTGATTAATTCATGCTCTAACTAAAACGCATTGTGTTATTTCTTATCACACTTTCTTGAGTCACTGAGGAAGACGTTTTGCAATGACTGGAACATTCCAACCACCAGACAGACCAGAAAAGCCCTGACAGCAATAGAATGCCTAGAACACCACACCCCACCCAATTCCTTCCCTGCCCAGGGTCACCACTGAATACCTGCTGACCCCAGCCCAGGATCACATGCTCCCTGCCTGCTCTCCTGCAGGTACCCACCCCCAAACCCCTCTCCATAAATCTCTATGTGTGGCCAGGGAGGTTGGTTTTTAAGGCTTGAGCCTGACACCTCCCTCCCACTGCCAGCACCCAAAATAATTTCTCCCTTTCTCTTTTAAACCCTCATCTCTTTTTTTTTTTTAGATTTTATTTATTTATTTCACAGAGGGAGAGAGATCACAAGGAGGCAGAGAGGCAGGCGGGGTTGGGGGGAAGCAGGCTCCCTGCTGAGCAGGGAGCCCGATGCGGGCCTCGATCCCAGGACCCTGAGATCATGACCTGAGCCGAAAGCAGAGGCTTTAACCCACTGAGCCACCCAGGCGCCCCCCTCATCTCTTGAGTGCTTGGCTCAACCCGGAGCTGTGCTCTGGATTTGTCCAGACCCCTTAGGATTCCCCAGGATGGAGCAGTTGGCTAAGCAGTACACCGGGACTCTCCCCATTCATTCCTGACTTAGCAACTGTAACAGAGCCATTGGTAACAGGATCAGTAGATGTTAGAGGAGTGTTCACTATACTCTAAATGTTACACGGTCAGGAAAGGGCTGTACTGCATTATCCAGAAGTTACCTGGTCCCCATGAGAATCAAAACTAAACTGCATTTTCATAGCATCAACAGATAAAAAACAGAACTTCATTGAACAGAACTAGAGACGGATATTCGTCCACAGTCAGAAGAGTTCCTATATTTTTTCTCTAACAAATTTCAAAACCTTTTGAAAAAATAAGACCTTGGGCTCCTGGTGGCTCAGTCCATTGAGCGCTCAGCTCAGGTCGTGATCTCAGGGTCCGGAGATGAGCTCAGTGCCCTGCAGGGAGTTTGTTTCCCCTCCCTCTCTCCCTCTGCTCCTCCCCCCACTCTTCTGCACTGAAAGCTCTCTCGGAGATAGATAAATCTTTAAAATAAATAAAATAAATAGGGGCGTCTGGATGGCTCAGTAGGTTAAGCATCTGCCTTCAACTCAGGTCAAGATCCCAGGGTCCTAGATTGAGTCTAGCATCTGGCCCCCAGCTCAGGAGGGAGCCTGCTTCTCCCTCTGCCTGCTCTCCCTGCCGCTCCCCCTGTCAGAGGTCTCAATTGCATGTGCATGCTCTCTCTCTAACAAATAAATAAATAAAATATTTTAATAAATAAATGTAAAAAGAAGACCTCATTTTTAAAAATATTTAGAATAAAAGACTGTGAATAGAATAAAGGAATAATTGCGACTTTATTGTCACAAGTGAATTTATACTGCATGTGTTGGTTAATTATGTGTCAACTTGATGAGACCACAGAATGCCCAGTTCTTTGGCCAAACACCATTCTGGGTGTGTCTGTGAGGGTGTTTCTAGAGAAGATGAACACTTTCAGTAGATGGAGTAAAGCAGGTTCCTCAGGTGGGTGGGCCTCATCCAATGACCTGAAGACCTGAACAGAACCAAGGTCAGTACAGGGATCTCTCCAGCCTGCCTGCCTTCAAGCTGGGACATCAGTCTCTTCCCACTTTCAGACTCAGGAGGAAACACCCCCTCCTCTTAGGTCTCAAGCCTGATGAGGGCTTTCTCTCCTGTGTCTCCAGCTTACTAATTGTAGATCCTGGGACTTCTCAGCCTCCATAATTGGGTGAGCCAATTCCTTTTAATAAGTGTGTGTGTGTGTGTGTGTGTGTGTGTGTGTGTGTGTGTGTGTGTGTGTGTGTGTGTGTTTGGTTATGTTTCTGGAAAACTCTAACAAATACATTGCATTTAAATCGCTTCCAAAATCTTTACTTTTTAAGGTTAAGACTGTAAGCTACAAAAGCTGAATCTGAATATCAGAAACAAAAAAAAGACAAGAAACCAAGTATCGCAGACAAACATTTATATATTTTTTTTACAGTTTTCAAAGCTTTTACATATGACCTATCTCTCATGATTCCCACAGCAAATCATGAAGTAATTAAGGCAGGATCTATTTGTGGATGAGGAAACTGAGGGTCACACTATAAATCAGGGAAAAAAACAAAAACTCAAATTTTGTAATTTACACCCAATGTGTATACATGCTGCTCTTCATTAGGTACAGATAACCAGATTTAAAAAAAAAATCTAGGATAACTTTGTTAATAATATATGCTGGAGAATACAAGAAAATCTTCAAAAGTTTTCCTTAGCTACTTACCATAAAGCCTCCCTATAATGAATATCTTATCATCAAGCATTAGTGATGACCATTAAGCCTTATAAAATCTTTACTCTCAATAAAAGGACTACAATCAAAAATACATGGAAGTTGACATCAGCTTTAAAGATAAACCCGGATATATACTTTAGATATAATATTGAGAAAAAAATATGATCAAGAACAAGACTCAGATTGAGCCCTATATGCACTATAGCCATGTTCTAAACCAAATAATATTAAAATTTTTGGTAACAGACAGAGTCTTAAGAACACACACCTGTTACTTCCACTTACCGATATAACTTACCATGTAATACTGTAATCTTAAACCAAAAAATTTTTAATACCCTGTCATCTCCTGCATATATTTAAGTACAAATATCATGGGCTCTAATAGGAAATACCTTAATTAATGAAGAAAACTTCTAAAACTTCTTGTTGAAGAACTTTATTCAGATGAAAAATAGAAAGAATGCACATATATTCCAGTCTCTCCAATAAGAATATGGGGTATAATGAATTGAATCCTTAAAATGGAATTAAAAAGCTCAAGCCAGGAAAATAGGGACAATTTGAGCCAGAGAAGAAATCACAGATATCAGGGGATTATGCAGGCTAAATACTAAAGTGCCTTACCATTTCTTCATATCTTAAATCCCATTCACAGAAGATAAAGGCATTCTCCAAAAGTTTAAACTGCACTTGTACTCACATATTTCTAAAACTCACTCGTACTAAAGACTTAATAATTAGCCCCTCAACTACTTGATAGATATAACATCCCTTACTATTTTTTTAAGATTATTTATTTATTTATTTGATAGAGAGAGATCACAAGTAGGCAGAGAGACAGGCAGAGGGGGGGGGGGGAAGCAGGCTCCCCGCGGAGCAGAGAGCCTGATGCAGGGCTCGATCCCAGAAACCTGAGATCATGACCTGAGCTGAAGGCAGAGGCTTAACCCACTGAGCCACCCAGGCGCCCTCCCTTACTATTTTTTTTGATGGGATAACCCTGATCATCTACCTGAACCAGAAAAAAAGACTTAACCACAAATTTAACCATGAGAAAAAAAGAAAAGAGCACCAAAAAAGCTTTAAAAAGATGCTTAACTTCCCAGATATCACAATTTTGTCTTAAATATCCTTGATTTACCTTTAGATGAGTGAAGACAAATACAGGTTAAAATAGCTTTTCTAACATTTGTAATGACATTTGTAATCTTTTGTAACTGAAAACTTCTGACTACCTTATTTAAAATACAGATTTTATTATAAAAGAGGTTCAATCTCAATGAATCTGGTAATCAAGGTGTTTGTATGGTCTGAGATAATTGTCTTTGGCTTCAGATTTAAATAAGGGCCAAAGTCAAAAGGAAAGAAATCAAATTCTGGGCCAGGATATTGGCTTTAAGAAAATCATTAAATAATCTCTGCAAAGTAATTGCTTCTTATTTTTCTCAGTTTCCTCACGGTAAAATTTGGGGTTTGGGCCACAAATGTTAAGCCTAATACATATACACTTAATATATATTCATAGATTCACTGTATCTCTTCATTGGGAAAGCCTTCTAAACCCACCATATTAGATGGGATCATCCTCTTGTAACACAGTCTAGAAATAATCTGGACTTCTTAATAGCAGTTAGCAACTTCTTATCTCAGTTGAAAGAATTTCTTGTATATTTCTTCTACATTTATCTTCCCCCTTAACCGTAATGTCCAAGTACATCTTGTTCCCCCACCACTGTATTTCTGACACATTGTAGGCAATCTGTAATATTTGAAATGAAAGTAGGAAAGCAAGAGAGGGAGAAAATGAAGACTCGGTAAATACAGTTACACTAAAACTGGCTCCAAATGGAACTAAGCACACTCTGAAATTCAGTCTGATCCTGATTAATTCAGTGTCCCCTGTGCTTGAGAATTTCTGAGACACAGGTCTGGAAAACAAAGGTCCAGCATTTTTCTTCTGCAAGGTTTAGAAATCAGGGGACTGAGCAGAATAAACCTCCTTCTTACTGCCAATAGATACAAAGTTATCCTTTGAGGCAACCCCCAAACTGGACAAATCCCAATCCAAACTGCCAAGATCTAGTTAAAATCAAGAAGCCAATCAACCTGACACATGTAATAAGTGAAAAGACTATACAAAATAAATTGTAATAAGTTGAAAACACTGTAAATTCAGCATTCTTGTAAAAGAAACCTGCTCAAATCTAATGATACTTGATCTAGCATTCTTCCTTCTTTTCACTTTTTTTCCACACATAAATTCATTTTACTGAACATTTTCCAGTGCAGCTAAAAGCAGAATTACTTAAAATCTGCTTTCATTCAATTATTAATTCCCCTCAGGTATAATTATGAGAAAGGAGAGCATCATACACAGTTTGTAATATCAATGGACAATACTAATTTGATTCACCAATAAATCAGGCTCATTAATGAATACTTTCTAGCTATACTCCTTGTTTCCCAAGATGAAAGAGACTTAGATTAAACATGAAGGAAGAAATACACACACACACACACACACACACACACACACACACACACACACACAAAATCTCAAATTACAACACTCTTTGAGAGGAAATCAATTAGTAGGAAAAAGCGAAGACGAGTGATAAACCAACAGACAATTTTAAAGTTTGACCTCATGTTGAGATTCAAACAAATCTTTAATATGATACCATGCTATGATAAAATATTTTAAGACCCCTAATCATAAAAGCATCAACTAACATTATGCATTACTATGTGGCTAGTACAGTCCTCAGGGATAGAAACACACTTCCCATCACCATACCATGCAAGTAATGCAAGAAACTGTACCAACGTGTTTTGAAGAGTCTCCAAAAACTTTTTCTTTAGCTCTTTGTTAAGCAGTCACTTCAATTAATTCCCCTTCCCTAATTTCACCTAGCACAGTACCTGTCAGATAGTCAATTAATATTTGATGAGCATATTATAAATCTATTATCAAAGTCCTACCACATTTTTTATCCCTTTTTATGGATATGTTTGTGCTTCAGTCTTTCAATCCAGGTTGTCTTGTCATAATCAATAAAAGCAGCTACTACTTATATGTATATTGCTTATGCACAAATAGGAGGCAAGATATTTCTCTCTCAAAGTCAAAACTCAAAAAGAGGAAGTCTCCTTGTATTAGTTCACTCCTTAGAAATGTTCATTTTTTTGACAATCTGTTGTCCAATTTTAAGATATTCCTCAGAAATCAAGAGCTCTCTATTCTAAAAAGCAAAACTTAAATTCAAAAATATAAATCATGTAATTGTATCTGGGTGGAGGTGAATAAACAAAAAGGGAAAATGGTATGATATATAATCAAACAAGAAACAGCCAGATCACATAAGATTCTGTAGGCCATGGTAAAGTTTGCACATTGACTGAGATGGAAAACCACTGAGGAGTTCCATGCAGAATAATAAGTACTGATTTACATTTTTTTAAGAATATGAGGGGCACCTGGGTGGCTCAGTGGGTTAAAGCCTCTGCCTTTGGCTCAGGTCATGATCTCAGTTCAGGGTCCTGAGCAGGGAGCCTGCTTCCTCCTCTCTGCCTGCCTCTCTGCCTACTTGTAATCTCTCTCGCTGTCAAATAAATAAATATTTTTTTTAAAATCTTTAAAAAAAGAATATGAGATAAGGGAGCACCTGGGTGGCTCAGTCAGCTAAGCATTTGCCTTCGGCTCAGGTCATGATCCCAGGGTCATGGGACCTAGTCCCACATTGGGCTCCCTGCTCAGAGGGGAGCCTAGTTCTTCCTCTGCCTCTGTCTCTCCCCCAGCTCATGCTCTCTCTCTCTCAAATAAATAAAATCTTTAAAAAAAAAAAAAACATGAGGTAGATATTTTACTCCCATTTTTTACCCCCATTTTTTGATGAGATTACTGGGGTTCAAATATGTTAAGAATTTTGCTCAAGGTCACAAAGCTAGTAAGTGGCAGCACTGAGATTCAAGCCCATGCTCTTCCCACCTTTCAATACCTCCCAAAACTCCCTGCTCAAGATCTCTCTGCAACATTCTCTTTTCAACCCCTTCATACCTCTGACTGCTTCTTTCATTTTTTTTCCTTTACTCCAAAAACAGGTGTTTTCTCTTTCTAAACTCTCGCCCTTGTTGACCTAAGGACTTCTCTTCTTTGTTGACCTACCATAACTTCAACTCTCGTCTCCATTCTTGGGACACCTTAACCTAAGTCTCTAGCCCCATCTTCTCTCTAGATTAGCAACTCTACATTTCTCAATGCTTCCTGGTCATTCTCCACTCATATATTGAAACTCAATATGCCCCCAAAGCAATCCAGCATATCTCAATGAAAATACTTTTTCCAAAGCACCACTTCCTACACATCCAAATAAACAAGGCTTAAAAGTTTCCCCTACTTTACAGGTGAGTCACTAATTCTAATCAAACAATTCTATATGCGTATATCACTGCCAGATTAAGCTTTCCAAAACAACCTCAAGCATACTACACCCTGTTAGCAACCTTTAGTTTAGTCCCTACTATGTCAAATCAAATAAAATCCAAATTCCATCTGCCATTCCCCAAGGCATAACATATCCTATTCTGCCTGAATGGCTTAGTTTAAGCCATTCTTTTCCCTCACCCATCACCTATTTCTACCTTTTCAAATCCTACCTTTCCTTCAAGGCCGCTAAAGTGCCACCTTTCCCATTAAATTTCCCCTGACCTTCCATTCAAATGTAATCTACCTCTGATCTCTCAAACTATTTTCTCCGTACCTTCTGGTATTTATCTCAATGAATTTGTATTACAGGATACCACACACCTCATCTCCCCTCCTGGGGAGGGACTATAAACTCAAACTAAGAAATATGTCCCATTCGTTTTTTTAATTCTTCACCACATACACATGGAACACAGCTGCTGTAACAGCATCCTGCAAATGGCAGATGCAATAAATAGCTGGTAAACGATTAGGGGACAAATACTCCAAATACTAATAGTTTAGGTTCATATATTACAAAACCTAATCATCAAATTTCAGTATCCCCTCCAGTAGTGTATATTTTTTCATCAATATTTATCAGTCAATAATTTTAAAAAACGTTTTAGTGCCCAAAGTTCACGACAAATACAATTTTCTAAGTACTAAGTAAGAGTTCTGGTTATTCAAAATAATCTGCATCACAGTGAATCAACTAGAGTTGGATATGAAGGCAGTCTGATGAAAAATCTGTCACCACAGAGACTACCAGTATGGATCCCTCACTCCTCCTGGGGGGTTTCTCTCTCTACCAAAATATATTATTTTATTGAAGAGGATAAACCTTCCTAGAGAGAGGACCACTCCTTTTGATGTAAAGAGAATTTTCTAGCAAAGATACAAAAGTAAATAATGCTGACATTGAAATACGCGCATTAATGGTGGGGAGGTTGTTTTTTTAAATCAACCAAATGTCTGTTTTAATATGAATCTACTGACTCAGAAACATGAATAGTAATGGATCATAGTTACTTAGATCCTATATTCCAGTATTTATTCTTATCCCTGATGTATGGTAAATGAAGAGGCAAACAGATATGGCCAGCTACACTGCGACAGTGGCTACAAGGTGAGTTGAGGGGTGTTTGGTAAATCTTCAACTTTCAACTAAAAACGATACACTTTGTACTCCACAGAGGTACACTTTGTACTCCACAGAGATCAGTCAACAAGAAGTCACATAGGAGAAGCAAGTTCAACAACCTCAAAATGTCATGTTGAAACATAGGAAAATTCATAATGTAAGTGCTTATTTAAAAAAAAAAAAAAAGACCAAACGACTGTTACATCTCCAAAGGTATAAAAACAAATTATGTAAAAATCATCATTTATCTATTGAATAGACAGATAAAGGGAGTCCCTTACCTCTGCCTCCTAAACTAGGCTTCTGACAAAACTTAAAGAGGGATTAGTCAATATGTTTACAAATTCCATGATCTCCAAAGGTCAAATAATCCAAACAGCTATTCTCAGCAGTCTGTATTCCACCATGACTTCAGTCTCTTTTTCTCTTTTTTTTTTTTTTTAAGTAAAAACGAAAACAAATGGCCTACTACCAAGACTTCGAAAGGTCTCATGGGACACATGGGTGGCTCAATCAGTTAAGCGGCTGTCTTTGGCTTGGGTCATGACCCCCGGGTCCTGGGACTGAGCCACATTGCTCAGCGGAGAGTCTGGTTCTCCCTCTGCCTGGCACTCGCCCTGCCTGTGCTCTCTCTCTCTGACAAATAAATAAAATCTTAAAAAATAATTTCTGGTCTTTGCTCCAGAAAACCTGCTCAACCATCACCCTTACAAACTCCGTGTATACTATGTGCCAGAAGCACTTTACATATCATGCCTCATTTAATCTTCACAAAGATCTTCTGAGGGAAATTTTACCATTTCTCCAACACTGCAGACACAGAAATTGAGGCTTAGAGCGGCTGGGTAATTTGTCTGAGGTTACCCAGCTAGTAAGGAGTGAGCTACAATTCTAACTTGGGCAATTTGATCCCGGAGTCCAGGATCCTCCCTGTAAGCCACACTAAAACACAAAAATCTGAACAGCCTCCTGCAAGTGGAGTCAAGCTTTGGAAGTTTTCTAGAATTACCATTTTTTCTATAAAATAAAACTGTGTGAGAACATTAATAAAAAAGCGGGGGGTGGGGCACCTGGGTGGCTCAGTTGGTTAAGCAGCTGCCTTCAGCTCAGTCATGATTCCAGGGTCCTGGGATCAAGCCCTGCATCGGGCTCCCTGCTCAGCAGAGAGCCTGCTTCTCTCTCTCCCTGTGCCTGCCATTCTGCTTACTTGTGCTCTCTCTCTATCTCTCTGTCAAATAATAAATAAATAAAATCTTAAAAAAAAAAAAAAAGACCTTAGTCCACCTTAATGAATGGATTTCTTCCATCAATGGTTTCCAAGCTTTTTGCAACTAACTAGAGACTGTCCATAAATTGTTCTTTTATTTCTAAGAATTCCAACTCTTGCTTAAATGTTTATTCAGTTTAGAGGTGATGAACTGAGAATCAGATTATATGGCTCAAAGGAATCAATATTTCATAAATATTTTTGTACTCTGAAGAAGAGTATAAACATCTAAAGGTCAATGAAAAGGCAGGTTTTTAAATCATTCCTTCCCAAAAGTGCAAAAGGTTCTACTTTGCAGTCAGCTACCTATAAATGCCAGTACTCTAATCTGGAGGTTCTAAAGAAAGTCACTGAGGAAAAGCATACTTAAGGTCTTCTTTGGTGAATGCTGTGAAAGATGTAAGCCTGATGATTCACAGACCTGTACCCCTTGGGCAAAGAATAAAAATAAAATTTATAAAAAAAAAAAAATCACACACACACACAAAAAAAAGAAAGGTCTTAGGACCACATAAGTGAGTTATGTGAGCAAGCCTTCCTTCTTAAAAAAGGGACCTAAGAACCTGAACAGCACAGAATCCATCCCCCTAAATGGGCAAGTGTGTATTCTAAATTTGTATTCTAAATTATGGACAGCACTAGCTTTCATTAATTTTAGTGACAGTCTCAGGTTTAAACAGTTTTAACACCTGTTTCCTGTGTGGGGGTGTGTATGTGGAAAGGGGTACTACCTGCTGTGAGGTATGTGGTAATAACTAACATTCAAAAAATGAAATACAACTTCCTGAAATACATTTTTGGTAAATGCATAAATTGTTAGCATATATTACAGTACACACAGGATTCTTTAAAAAAAAAAAAAAATACATGAAGTGGGGGCGCCTGGTAGCTTAAATGGTTGGCGTCTGCCTTTGGCTCAGGTCATACTCTCCACGTCCTGGGATCAAGCCCCATGTCGGGCTCCCAACTCAGCAGGGAGTCTACTCTCCCTCTGCCTCTCCTCCTGCTTGTGCTCTCTGTCTCTCTCTCTCAAAAATGAATAAATAAAACCTTTAAAAAAAAAATACATGAAATGAACTGATGAGGACTGATTTTTTTTAAAACTATAAAAACACAAAGATTCACTATTAAAAGGAATAGTTCACATATATTTCAACATGGTTTAAGCACTAGAAGGTGAATACTGACTAAGAACAATTGTAGGGGGGCACCTGGGTGGCTCAGTGGGTTAAGCCTCTGCCTTCAGCTCAGGTCATGATCTCAGAGTCCTGGGATTGAGCCCCGCATCGGACTCCCTGCTCAGCAGGGAGCCTGCTTCCCCCTCTCCCTCTGCCTGCCTCTCTACCTACTTGTGATCTCTCTCTCTCTCTCTCTGTCAAGTAAATAAATAAAATCTTTTTTTTTTTTAAAGATTTTATTTATTCATTTGACACAGAGAGAGAGATTACAAGTAGGCAGAGAGGCAGGCAGAGAGAGAGGAGAGAGGAGGAAGCAGGCTCCCTGCTGAGCAGAGAGCCCGATGTGGGCCTCGATCCCAGGACCCTGGGATCATGACCTGAGCCGAAGGCAGTGGCTTTAACCCACTGAGCCACCCAGGTGCCCTAAATAAAATCTTTTTAAAAAAAAGAACTGTAGATACCAAGAGGGAAAAGAAGAGAGCAGTAGATATGAAAGGAATAAAAGGAATCAGTTTAGTACAACACACACAGTAACATTAAAATGAAAAGCAGAGAGACAAAATCCAGTTTATAGGCTCCAAAAAAAAACTCTTAATTAAAATTTCCCCAAAACCAGCTTCCCTTCAACGATGGCAACAGCATCAACCAGATTTAAAGTCCTCGAGGCAGAAACAAGTCCTCACACTACCCCAAAACTCAGTCTCTAAGTCCTTCATTCTTTCTATGAAATATATCCTATGAAATGCCTCTCTTGTGAAATCCCTCTAAAGCTGCCCCTCCATTCTCTCACGCTGCGGAGTATCTCCTTACTCCTCAACTATTCATGAGTTCATTCATTCACATTTGCACTCATTCAGACACTTTCTAAGCACCTATTGAAGTACTGTGCTAATTCTGAGTCCAAGCCACCATCCTCACAGGACCCAGAACATATGCACTGTTTTAGTAACAGCAACTATTTATTGGGGCCCTGCTATGTGTTAGCTGCTATTCTTACACACTATTATACCACCTATGTCCTCAAAACAGCCCCAAGAAATGAGTATAGTTATTTTCTGCAAAGCAAGGAGACTAAGGCTCAAAGAGGTGAGGTCATTTTCCTAAAATCACATTGTGAGTAAGTTGCAGAGAGGGATTCCATGGGAACTGGCTCTTTCCCCCCTTAGTGAGTCTCCTGCATCAACTCCTAAATAGTCTTTCCAATCAAGTCCACCCGGTGCTACCAGATTCATCATCTCAAAGACACTATTTTGTATTTGTAACCCCTTTGGTCAAAAAAAGTCTCTATGGCTCCTTTAGCCTGACCTCCAATATGACTTTGAGTCAAAACCAAAAACAAATAAACAAAAAATCCCTAAAACTGAATCCTGTCTCTTCCTTACTAGCTCTGAAGCTCTGAATCTTGGAAGTCACTCAATCTCTCTAGCCTTCAGCTTTCTTACCTATGAAATGTGGATAATAAGACAGAATTGTGTAAGGATTAAACAAGGTAAAATATATAAAGGTAAAGTTATGTAATTATTCAATAAATTCAATAAATAAATAAATTCCCCAATAAATAAATAAAATAAACAAATTATTCAATAAATATAGCTCATGACTCCTGTACACAAAACTTCTATTTCAGTCAACCAATATGCATACTGCTTCTCTTACAGAACTACTTAGATTTCTGCCTCAATTCACATTATTCTCCATCCTCCACATTAAGTATTCTACAAATGTCTCCTACAAGAATCAATGTCTGGGGCGCCTGGGTGGCTCAGTGGGTTAAAGCCTCTACTTTTGGCTCAGGTCATGATCTCAGGGTCCTGGGATCGAGGCCCACATTGGGCTCCCTGCTCAGCGGGGAGCCTGCTTCCCCCCTCTCTCTCTGCCTGCCTCTCTGCCTCCTTGTGATCTCTCTCCCTCTGTGAAATAAATAAATAAATTAATTAATAAATTAAAAAAAAAAAGAATCAATGTCTGTCCCTCCTTACCTTCATGGCCCAACTCAAATGCTACATCTGCCAAAAAGCCTTGCCTAATCATCCTCAATGAACTTTACATCTAACTTAAGAGTCACTAGGGTATAAGGGAAGGAAAAAAAATGCCTAATTCTTCAAGACCACCTACTTTGAACCAGGAAAATATGTGATACATCTTCAATGCAATCTTTCCCTTATTCTCAGAGACAGACAAAGAAACATGGACAAACAACTAGTAACTAATGGAGCTGAGATTCAAATTCAGATGTCCTTGATCACTTTTTTTTTTTTTTTTTAAAGATCCTTGATCACTTTTAAAGCCCACCTCTTCCCATACCACCTTTTACCTTGGCACTGGAGGTTACATATTTAATCAACAACCATCCAACACTGACAAAGGGCACAGTGTTCCTATTTGCTCTAAGTAGCCCCAGCCACACATACAAACATAACTGAAACAAAAATGTCATGAAATAACACTTATCCTTAGTACCTGCAGTGAACTCTCACTTTTTTTTTTTTAATTCTCTTCTATTTCATTTAAAAGAAAACACTGATGGGGGTGCCTGGGTGGCTCAGTCATTTAAGCGTTTAACTTCTGATCTCGACTCAAGTCTTGATCTTAGGGTCATGGAATCAGCCCAAGCTCAGCACAGAGCCCGCTTACGATTCTTTCTCTCCCTCTCTCTCTCTGCCCTCCTTGCTGTCTCGAGGACTCTCTCTCTTAAAAGAAAAATAATAATAATAAAAGTAATAACAAAACTTTGGTCAGTTCCCATTAACTTTATTTTTTTAAAGGTTTTTTTATTTTAGAGAGAGAGAGCATGAGCAGGCTGGGTGAAGATGGGAGAGAGGGAGAGAGAAACTCAAGCCGACTCTGTGTTGAGAGCAGAGCTGAACATGGGCCTCGACTTCACAACCCTGAGATCATTCCCTGAACCAAAACTAAGAGTCAGACACTTAACTGACTGGGCCATCTAGGCATTCCCCACCCCCCCTCCCACTAATTTCCACAACCACTCTTGAGCAGCAACCCAAAATCTAAAATACACAGCTTGTAAGGGGCACAAGGCCAAAGAAGATAAAGAATTTATCCTCAGGGAGTATTCAGTTGGAGATATAAGAGTGAATCACAAACTTTTCCTGACCCCTGGCTCCACTCTACATGTTGTAAAAGAAGAACCCCTGTTGCTCCCTTGAACTTCTCTATCATGGAACATAATCAAGAAATTGTCCAGGCTACAGATATGACAAAAATTAGGCATTCAATAAATAGTTGTTAAATGAATGAATGAGACACAATAAAAGTACAGTGGATTTTCAGAGGGAGAAATTAGACAGCATAAACCCTCTCCCCACCTACATCATAATCCCCTAAGAGCAGGAACAACCTTTTTGTATTATTGAATATATCAAGAGCTCATTATTGTTTATAGATGTTCTGTTTAAAAAACACTGAGCTAGGGCGCCTGGGTGGCTCAGTGGGCTAAAGCCTCTGCTTTCGGCTCAGGTCATGATCTCAGCGTCCTGGGATCGAGGCCCGCATCGGGCTCTCTGCTCAGCAGGGAGCCTGCTTCCTCTTCTCTCTCTGTCTGCCTCTCTGCCTACTTGTGATCTGATCTCTCTCTCTGTGTCAAATAAATAAATAAAATCTTTAAAAAAAAAAAAAAACACTGAGCTATAGACAGGCCACAATTTATGTGGAAAATCAGATAAACATGGATCTTGGCCAAAGAAAATCAAGGGAGAAATGTCCAGCTCAAGGAATAATTTTATTATTAGCTTCTATTTTAGATCCTTCCTATTCAAAGTGTGACTCCTGATCCAACAGCATCAATACTGCCTGAGAGTTTGTTAGAAATGCAGAATTCAGGCACCACCCAGACCTACTGAATCAGAAACTCTCATTTTCACATGATCCCACGGTGCAAGGGGGCAGAGATCTAACACATACTAAAAAGTTTCAAAAGCATAGGTCTATATGATAAAAATGAAACTGATTTCTGCAAGCTCAGAGAAAGTTACCATCTTCTTTATTATCTCTGTAATAAACAATCAGACTTTTCAAGAAGTATCACTGATAGAGCCATGACACACTTTCCAGCAGATTAGGCTATAAATTACTACTCAATGAAAGGTAAGAACTGACCATCCACTGACTATTCAGTGAAACCCATAGGAAACATACAAAATATATGATCTCGGCCTTCTCAGAGCACACACTCTACTAGGCAAGAAAATGAGAGGATGAACTTTGATAGTCAAAATAATAAATCTTTAATATCAAGGACAAGATTATTGAAAAAAAAAAAGATGCTGGTGAGAACATTTAAGAACAAACTTCTTTTGGGGCACCTGGATGGCTTAGTACAGCACGGGACTCTCGAGCTCAGGGTCGTGAGTTCAAGCCCCACCTTGAGCATGGAGCCTACTTTAAAAAAAAAAAAAAAGAACAATTTTCTTTTAACAGTTCTTAGTGATACATACACGTATTTACAAATATTCTCTACTCAAAACTTCAAACTTTAATTGCTTAGTTGACCTAAAGTCAGATCTTTCAATCACCTTTACTGACTCACTCTGGAATCCTTTAAAACAGCACCCAAAATCTCAAACAGAAGTCTACTCTGTGAACCTGCAAGAGCACTTGAAAAACTCTCAAGCCACAATATTATCATCCCAAACTAAGACAAGATCTGAGCTCACAGGGATCTGCTGTCAAATATGCCCTTTAAAAAAAAAATGGAGAGGGGTGATAGAGGGACTTAGACGAGGAAAGACTGCAGGGCATTTCTCATCGCCTCGCTGACCTACAAACTCCTCTCCATCATAAGGCAAGAGAGAGGAAAAGCACCGCAGTTCCCCTAATTCACAATTTTAAGTGTCCTAACTTAATCTTCAAGTTGGGAGCCCATCCCCTTCCCATCCACACGCATTCAGATGACAGCTCAACCTCAAGTTCCCCTCCCCCTTCTCCCGCCCAAGGTAGCAGGTGAGCTATCCGCCCCTTTCGTCCGCCACCACCCCACCCACACACACACCCCCAAAACCGTCTGGTCCCTCCAAATGAGAATCCGACACCGAACGAGTCGCCCAGGCCGCTCGGAAGCACGACTGCACTCCCTGGCCTATCCTCCACGCTAAACTCGCCGAGGGAGGAGCTGATGGAGCTCACCAAGTAGAGGGGAGCGTAGATCTTCAGGGACTCCTCCAGGGCGCCCCTGCTGATCTGCACGAAGGAGACCCCGCAGGAAGGGTGCCAAGTGTGGCCGATCTCGTAGCAGTTATGAGGGATGGACTTGCTGAGAGCCGCCATGACGGAGAGCCGCGCGGAGGGGCAGCGAGGGGTGCAGCGAAGCTCGGGCGGGAGCGGGTCTCGAGGGAGCAGAGCGCGCGCCCAACCGCGGCCCGCGCGCCCGGCCCGCCCCCTAAGGTGCAGAATGGAGGGGAAAGGTCACGCGCGCAGGGTTACTCTGGGCCAAAGTCCTCGGATGTTGAGCGCTCGGCGTATCGCAGCTCGAGGGGGCGGGGCGCGCACCGAGGAGGCGGGGAGAGGCGGAGCGTGCGCGCGCCCGCCCCCAGGAGCCCGGGGCGGCGCGGGGAGCGGAGGGGGTGAGAGCGTGGCTCGGGGGCGCGCCTGTCGCCCCGCCGCCCACGTCGGCCCCTAGCTGGAGCGCGGTCCTGCGGCGGGTACGTGCTGGTCGGGGGCGGGGGTCACGTCGCACTCCAGTCTCTGTCCTCTCAAACCCTGCCCGGTAGAACCGAGGCCAGGGGAGGAAGGGGATGAAATGTGTTTGTTGGGAGCTGGGGGAGGAAGTCGGTGGTCCGAAGAGAGCCTGGACAGCCGTCCTCCTCAGAACTGCCAGCTCCCCTTCCCTGGAGTGCCCGGTAGCAAATGGCTAAGGCTGCCTGCTGGTAGCGACCGCACTGCTCCCGACTGCTGCGCTAGGTTCTGTGGTGTGGAGAAGCGTGAAAAATCTGTTCGCCGAGCACATACACTTCCGGTGTGCTGAAAGGGCCCTAGAAAACCCTGTCCAAGCCCTGGGCCCCTGCGCGGCTCTTTCTACCGTGTCCGTGACAAGTGCTTTTCAGCCAAATGGTGCACACAGTCGAGGGGGCAGTGGTCTGAGAACTCACACCTGATAGACGGCGCGGCCATCGGTTGCCATAACAACGGCCCCGGGTGACCTGTGAATCACTGAACCCCTCTAAATGTCGGTTTCCTCATCTACAACAACGCAGTGTCTTTGGAATTCTACCGTTTCTTAAAGCAGGAGCTCGCTACCTTTAGAGGAATCCCGTTCGAATCCAGCCTTCCTTCATTCCACAAACTTTTACAGAGCACATACTACCTTCCCCAGCGCTGTTCTAAACTCTGTAGATTCAGATGTGAACGCGACAGTCAAGGTTTTGGCCCGCGCCTTTTTCTCCTCCCACTCCCACGGAGCTTGAGCTGCTGCAACAGCCCCTGGCACCGTGGTTTTTGGCGTTACTAATAAATGATGTCAATAAAGTCGTTAATGATAATCTTCTACACAGGAGGAGATCAAAAAAAGAAAGAAAGCAGGTCTCTTCTGTTTAAGCAATGGCGAAAGAATTGTAGAGAAAGCAAAGCAGATCTTGGTGGGAGATACTGATACCGTAGAGGACCCCTCACATGTTTTGGGAAGTTGTTGCTATCTCTAAATGATTGCCAATTTGCTCTGTATCATACCACGTTCACAACAAGAGTCTGAGAAAGAAGACCTGGTATATAAATTCTGGGGTCCTGAAAGTGTGCCTTTGCAAAGGAAGATGATTCTTGCTAGCTCTAAAGATGCCATTAAAAAGAAATTTACAGGTATTTAACATAAGTGGCAAGTAAATGGTATGGAGGGTACCAAGGACTATTCCTCACTTGGAGAGAAACTGAGAGGCAACATAATAGTCTCACTTGAAGGAAAACCCTTATAAAATGACAGTCAAATGCCATCTGGATGTTAGGGAACTTCCACTTCTCCAGCTCAGTCAATAGGAATAGTGTGAGGTTTTGTTCTGTTTCTTCCCCTTCTCAATGGGCCCTTCTAAACCAATGAGTGAAGGAAGTGTCATTCATTTAAGCAGCCTATCAGTGATTGCTATTAAGCTGTTTCATACTGTTACTTTTACACAGAACCCAAGGACTGCCTTCCCATCATATTTTAGCCAGAACAACTAGCTATATGCTTCCCTTGAAGCAAACACTCAACCAATGTGACCGTCAATGTGAATAACTTAGGATACTACAAAGGGTAAGCTAATTGAATGCACTGAAAGTATTATCCACTTGTCAGAGGGTAAATTTTATTCAGTGTTATTTATAGTTGCAGTTGGTTGCAGTTCTGCGAGGCTCTAGCATTCATACACCTCACCTTCCTTGGCAAGTTTATTTTTATGACATGGCAGGATGGATATAACCTCATGCATTGAAAACACTTTTTTGTGATGAATTTAATCCCCCATTCCCAAGAGGAATGCCAATTAAGTTGTGTTAACTGGGTCAACTTATCCTGGTACCCAGTGTTCATTCTTCTTCAAAGAAATAGCTGTTATTACTGCCTTTTTTTCCCATTAAGTGTACAGTACTGAATAAGGATAGCAGTTTTGTTTACCATGTGTGTCTTACAACACTAAAGATATTTTGAATATCAGCCATGATGGCAATTTCTGTGTAAAAGAACCTTAATGGAACATTATTTTTAAGACCAAATTCCCCATCATCACAAAAATGGCCACACTGCAATAAAAATTATAGCATATCACAAAAAAATTGGGAGCAAATTTTCTATTTTCATAAAGCTAGCATTCTAGATGGGAAGATGAGAAATAGGCAAGAAGACTAAACGAGAGAATGTGTATGACTGGTGTAATAATGATATAGACAGTACAAATAAAGTAATGTAAGATAGTTAAAGGAAAATCATTGATGTAAAACCCAAAATAACAGTGGTAAAAAAGATAAAAGCTTCTTTCTCTCTCTCTCTCTCTCTCTCTCTCTCTCTCTCTCTCTCTCTCTCTCTGGTAAACACAAGCAGTCCTAGACTAAAATGGTGGCTCCATAACCATCAGAGAGCTCAGACTCCTGACATGTTGTTCTGCCAAAGTTACCTGTGCTTTCCAGCCTGATTTATAAGATGGCTGCTCCATCTTGAGCCATGACATTCACATGCCAGCCAGAAAGGCCAGCAAAATAGGAAGAGGGGACACACTTCTTCTCTTTCAATAAAATCTTCCCAAAAGTCGTATGCAAATTACCTCTCCTTAAATCCCATTGGCCAGAGCTTAGTCACATGGCATACAAAGTTGCAAGAGAAGCTGGGAAATGAAGCTTTTTCTATGGGTTGGATAATGCCCAGCTAACACTTAGAGTTCTATTACTGAGCAAAATGGAAAGAACAGACACTGGCAACAACCAGTAGTGTCTGTCATTGTTGTGTGCCTCTAACTACTCAAATTTCTGGGCACATTCTTCTTCCCACAGATAAACATACCCTCCCCTTCCCAAGGGGGCCAACCTAAAGTCCCATGCAATTACCCCATCCTATTCAAAGTCCAGGACCTTTCCCACAAACAAGTACAGCTCTCCTGATCAGGTCATCTCCAGATTTATATACCTCATCTATAATGGCAGGACAAGAAAAAGATAATCACAAATTTTTTTAAATTTCCAATTCAAAATATGACAGGATCAGAAACACAGCATAAAACTTGTCCATAGAAATTACAGGAATAAAAATGCAGGTTTATCCTACTTAATTTTAATAATCCATCCCTGAAAATCTGATGGTCAGCAGGAAAATGCTAAATGGGGGCCTATTTTTAACTGGGAAAAAATAAAATGTGTTACACATCCATCCCAAAGTTCCTATCATGTATTTAAAATAAAGTAAAATGTCAAATATAAGTAATAAACTATCGTTTTGGTATGTACAAGCCTTTAAAAATGGCATCCTAATCACCAGTTCATACAGTTGCTAATTCTGAGTTGCTTTCGAATATAATAGCACGTATAGTTTGCCTGCATAATGATAAACATTATGGTTACCATGTAACACAATAAATACACACCAGTAGATAAAGAAATTTTTAAATTACAGTTAAAAGCAGGCAATTTTGGGGCACCTGGGTGGCTCAGTGGGTTAAAGCCTCTGCCTTCTGCTCAGGTCATGATCTCAGGGTCCTGGGATTGAGCCCTGCATCGGACTGCCTGCTCAGCAGGGAGCCTGCTTCCTCCTCTCTCTCTACCTGCCTCTCTGCCTACTTGTAATCTTTCTCTCTCTGTCAAATAAATAAATAAAAATCTTTTAAAAAATAAAATAAAATTAAAAATAAAAAAAGTAAAAGCAGGCAATTTCTTTTCATTAACTGTTAAAAGGAGATGAAGCTTGAAGACACTTAAAAAAGAACACAGTTATTACCGTCACAGGTGCCAAAGATGACAGTGCTGATGGGTTGGATGGTGGAAGACAATTTCAGGCAACTGTCAGATTCAAAGGCATGAAAAGGGTGGTGTTCTCTATTTTTGCTGGTGCTACTATAGACAGTCCAGAATAGGAAGGCATTGATAAATTCTCAAGGAGGATCGTCTTTTGCTTCAGGATGAAAAAGCCATGTGTTTTGAAAGAAAGGCTTCTCATCATGCCACCATTAAGGTTGAGGGTAATGTTACATGTGGTATCTATATGAGCCATTGATTCTTCTAGGCTCCTTAGGAGCAGTGATTGGCCGGAAACTCTCTTGGGCCTTCATTGTTGCTACTTTTCCCTAAAAATGACTTTAGGGTTCACCAACAAGGTGAATCAAAGCATTCCTTCAAAGTAGAATCACAGTAAATGAGGGAAACTAATCTGGAAATTTGTGGCTAAGTTCAAAAACGTTGAAGACATTCCAGGCTGAAAATTGTTGCTTTTGGAAGATTCTGCCTTTGAAAATGTCCATAAAAAAAGAATGGAGGAGCTCTTACGATTTCAGGTGGATTTCAGCATGCATTGACATTGAAATGTTCATGGCATTCCAGTCAATGAGGAAAAAAATCCAGACTCTTTCATATAGAGTTTGTTCATTGTTCAAAGAATAAAAGATGGGGCTCCTGGGTGTTTCAGTCGTGAAGCATCTGCCTTCAGCTCAGGTCATGATCCTGGGGGCCTGGGATGGAGTCCCACATCAGGCCCCCCACTGAGCCCCGCATTGGGCTCCCTGCTCAGCAGGAAGCCTGCTTCTCCCTCTTCCACTCCCCCTGCTTGTGTTCCCTCTCTTGTCTCTTTCTCTCTCTCTCTCTGTCAAATAAAATCTTTTTAAAAAAATCTTTAAAAATAATAAAAGATATTCTGTATATATGTATTTGTGTACATATTTACCTAGGCATTGAAAAACATGTATGAGAATACACAAGTAAAGGTTTTGGGATATAGTTCTTTCACTTTTTATTTTACATATACTATATTATTTAATTTATTCCCAAATTATGCTTGCATTCTAGCACTTCCTTCTGAATTTTTTGTTTCTTGCTAGAGTTTGCTTTAAATCATGAGTGCTAATTGTTGTAAATCTTTTTAAGTCCAAAAAAACAGCATTATTTTACCTTCATTCCACCTAAACTACTGATAATTTGGCTATGAATAAAATTATAAATTCAAATTATATTTCTCCTGAGTATCCAAAAAATATTTCTCCATTATTTTCTTGTATAGCACTGTTAATTACATATTCAGTATTATTTGATTTTTTTTTTGGTAGTTTTTCTTTTTACTCTGGTAGTTTTCAGGGTTTTCTCTTTATCACTGATGTTTTACTACATGTTTCTAGTTATGTTTATTTCATTTTTTTGTATTATTCTGCAGAATTTAATGAACTATTTTAACCTGAAGTATCGTGTCCTTTTTCAGTTCTAAAAAATTTAAGTATCACATTTTTTCTGTTTGGGGGAAATCTCCAGGAAATTCTATTATACCGGAGTTTTTTTTAACTTGGGGTCTGTTGATAGAATTCAGGGAAGTCCATGAACTTGGATGAAAAAACAATTTCATTTTTATCTCCATTAACCTCTAACTGAAATAAAATATCTCCCATCACTTGAACGGAGGCAACAAACCACAGTACTTGTGACATTTTCACCAATAGAAATCAGATATTTTCATATCATATTATAAATGTAGCAGATATGTCAAAAATCATAGTAAACTATCAAAACTTGTTATTTAATTGGTTAGTATGTTAACATATCACAAAATTTTAATATTTTGGCATTGCATTTCAATATAATGTCTTTTATAACCTTATATATTTTATTTTATACATTTAAAGATAATATTCTGGGAAGGTGCTATGGTCTGAATGTTTGTCTCCTCAAATTCATTTGTTAAAATCCTAAGGCCCAGTGTGATGGTGTTAGGAGATGGGGTGTTTGGGAAGAGTTCAGGTCCTGAGCGTGGAGCCCTCATGAGTAGGATTAGTGTCCTTATAAAAGAGACCCCAGAGAGCTCTCTTACCCCTTCCACCAGATGAGGACACAGCAGGAAGGTACCAGCTAAGAATTAGGAGAGGACCCTCACCAGAACCATGTGGGCACCTTGATCTTGGATTTCCAAGCCTTCAACACTGTGAGAAATAGGTTTCTGTTATAAGCTACCACATCTGTGGTATTTTGTTATAGCAGTCCAATCAGACTTAAGAGAGAAGGGAGCCACACTCTTCACTAAGCTGCTGAAGGGATCATGGCACAACACATTTTTAAAACAGCTGCATTAGGTCGATGATAAGATCTCGGTAACGCCAATGCCTTTCAGTTTCTCTTCCAGTTTCAGTCTTTCCATCTCTTCATCTCTTCATCTCTTTGGTTAAATTAGAACTCAAAGGCCTCCAGTCAAGGCAGCGCATGACCAAGAGCGATAGCTTTGAGATGGCAGGAACCTCAGCAACCTGCTCTGGTTTCTCATTTGATCACAGCTTCTGATCCAAAGAAAGTTCCTTTCTTGTTTTTGAATATTTACTAAAATCTACGGTTTATGAGTCCTACGATTTTGGTGATGGAGGGAGAAATGATCAGTATATACTCCATTTGCCATCTTAAAGCTGGGATGCACGTGTTCATTTGCATTTAGAGAAGGAAGAAGAGGTAATGCTATGGTCTTTCCCCTTCCGTTATTATTATTCTTTGCAATATATAATATCATTAGAATGAGCTCTTACAAGGCTAATTTACAAGTGAAAAACTGAGGGTGGTACAGGATAATCATTGATTCAAAGTCATGTAACTAGTTAATAATAGGGCTGGCATTAGAACTCAGGTCTCCTGGGTTCTTCTGCAGAGTTTGCTCTTTTAAGTTATCTTTGTACTCATCTCTTACCTTTCCAGAAGCTAATGGTGCTGATGTTATAAACCAGAGTCTAAAAAGGCATTTTGTTATTTGTTATTGTACATGTGGCTCTATCTGCCTAAGACACTTTCAGTCATTTAGTCAACAAATATTCTAGAACATTTGATGTGTGCCCAGTGCTGAGCTGGGTGCCAGGCATACAACGGTGAACAGGACCCAGTCCTTACCCACATGGTTTTTACGGCCCATCTAGTAAGAATGGGCTCTGTGATATCAATCAAATATTGAATTGCCCTCCCTTCTTTTGGTGACCTTCTACTCACCTTTCAAGAAGTTTTCTAGACTTAGTTGCTCTTTTCAATGCTTCCGACGACACACAGTTCACACCCTGTTATTAACTGAGAATAGGCTTCTTAGCTTAATATTTTAGTTAACTCTGTTTCCCGCCAACCCACTCACCTCTATCCCTTAACCAGGTGGTAAGGAACTCGAGGGCAGCTTTGCTCATTCATCTTGATAGCAACTTCAGGACCTACCACAGCGCCTGGCACACAGCAGGCAATAAGGATTTGAATGACTGGAACTGAAGTGAAGAAAAAAGAATGGAAAGTTCCCTATGACTGCTTTTCTGTATACTGTATATATGTTTTACACTGTGTTTTTTTTTTTTTTAAGATTTTATTTATTTATTTGACACAGAGAGAGAGATTACAAGTAGGCAGAGAGGCAGGCAGAGGAGGAAGCAGGCTCCCTGCTGAGCAGAGAGCCCGATGCGGGCCTCGATCCCAGGACCCTGGGATCATGACCTGAGCCGAAAGCAGAGGCTTTAACCCACTGAGCCACCCAGGCGCCCTTACACTGTGTTTTTAAAATTAAAAATGACTTCCCCCATTGATGATTTTGAAATTCATGATTGACAAAATCCATTTTTATTGTTTGGGCGAGTGGCTAATAGAAATAGAAATAGATGTGCGCACACGCCAGCTGTTGTTAATTATAGAATCCTAAAGTCCATTCAGGAGAGTATGGAGAAAATCCACCTTTGGCTTCAATTTATCTGAGTTGAAAATCTCCACCACCTAAACCCACTAAAATCCACACCTCCAAATTCATTTAATTCTGCATGACCTATGACTACAGAAATTGAATCCCTAAAGAATCTCAATCTCACAATTTAGCTAACTGTAATTCTTTTACCTTTATAAAATTCTTTTTGAATGACTGTTGTCAAGCCAGGTAACTAAGGTTCAAAATTCATTCCATATTTATGTGGTAGGGGAAGGGCTGTGTCCCCCGGTTGGAGGAAGCTGTTTCTCTTCTACCCTCACCTCAGAGCTTGGACTCCCCAAGTGAGTGAGACCCTTGGAAAGAGAAGAGACCTCTGGAGGTAGACAACCACATAGTACTTGCAGCTAGAGCCCCAACAAAAATGAGCCTGAGATTTTTTTTTTTAAGATTTTATTTATTTATTTGACACAGAGAGAGAGAATATAAGTAGGCAGAGAGGCAGGCAGAGAAAGAGGAGGAAGCAGGCTCCCTGCTGAGCAGAGAGTCAGATGTGGGCCTCGATCCCAGGACCCTGAGATCATGACCTGAGCTGAAGGCAGAGGCTTTAACCCACTGAGCCACCCAGGTGGCCCAAGCCTAAGATTTCTGAAGGATGGGGTAGGCAGAGTGGTTTGAACGTTGTAATTTCAGATCTTCAGATAGTTTTTCAAGAAGTCAAAATTTTCATCCATCTCAAGGCAGATTCGTCCATGGTTTAGGGAAAATTATCTAAATGGACAGGGTTCGATATACTAACATTGAACCAGACATTTCTCTGGAATGGAAGTTTGATGGTTCTGACTCCAGAGGTCTAAATTTTTCTGCATAATAATATTAAAAGTTGCCTTTATTATGAGCAGAACTGCATCACTGAAGTTTACGATTCCTTTGGAGAAATATTTCCTTTCAGGTGTGGGTGTACACACCCCCAGTCTATATGGTGTTGTTTAGTTTAGGTGCTGGTACTCCCTGTTAAAAAGCTTCTCACAGGAGATTGGGAGTAAAGACTTTAGGGACTACCAGGAAGCTACAGTTCTGGTTCTTTACCTCATGTGAATAAAATGTCATAAAAAGAAATTGGGGGTATCGAAGTCGGTTAAGCATCAGACTCTTGGTTTCAGCTCCAGTCCTGATCTCATGGGTCAGGCTCCATGCTCAGCGTGGAGTCTGCTTGACATTCTCTGTCTCCCTCTCCCTCTGCGCCTCTCCCCACTTGTGCTCTCTCTCTCTCTCACTCTCTCGTAAATAAAATCTTGAAGGAAAGAAGGAAGGAAGGAAGGAAGGAAGGAAGGAAGGAAGGAAGGAAGGAAGGAAGGAAGGAAGGAAGGAAATGGGACTGGGTGAGGCTAAGTATGAAAAGACCGGCTTTCTATTATCTCACATGTGGTAATACTCAAACACAGACTTGGGCAATGTAGTCCACTGGATTTTTTGCTTTTATGTGATGATCTCACAGAGGCCATAGGAATGAACCTGATTCCATGGGTGGGAAGGGCTGGGGTTTCCTCAGAGGATGTGGACGGGGAGGTGGCCTGAGACCACAGACACCACAGGAAGAAATGTGATCTCCTCCTGGGCTTCCGGAGATTGGGGCCTGGACTTGCAGGAGGGACAACTCACTGGAGGTCACCCCCAAAAGCAAAAGATGTGCAGACCCTACCAGATAGCCTAAGCCTGGGAACTTGGCTGGAAGGCTCCTCCACTGCCCCAAGACAACTTATGCGTTGGTTTGTGGACACGGAGCACTCAGAAATCACAGCCATCTTTAAGTTTATCAGTCTTATAATTCCTTCCTGTTATCCTTCATCATTCTGTAAAATTTTGCGAAATGTTACAGCCCATTCCTGTCCTGATGTGGGAAATTAAAGGGTCTGTGTCCGCCTTTGGGAACATTTAGTGAAGGGAAGAAAAGCCTTCTCTCGAGGCCAGCATAGCTGTGGTGGAGTTGTGGGAGGTGAGAGGTGATGGGGGGGAGTGGGTCTGTGATGAGCGATCTAGAACCACAGAGGCGGCCGAGACAGTTTGGATTCATGGAATGGCGTGAGCAGCTGGGAAGCGCAAAGTCCTGCTTGTGGAGGAGTCTCATAAAAGATGAAACTTCCTGTCATCAGATCAGATGAAAGTTGGAGCCACAGTAATTTGGACATTACGAGGTAAGCCTGACCTCATTGTTAATCACAGCCTGGCGAGGTCTGGGAGACTGGGTAGACACGTCTGGAATGCACAATAAAACACAGTCCTCGTATCTTTGTAACCTGTTTAATGTAAGTTTGCAGCATACAAAAGCGGGCCTGACATGGGTTCCCAACCAAACCTGCAGACGTCATACTGATCACATTCTGTTTTATCCACTTGTTCGCCATCACTTACTGGATGTCAGCCTGTGCCAAGCAGTACGATAGAAACCAAAGCAGATCCACTGAAATGCTGCTGGTAGAAACTGCTGCTTCACATTCAAGGTAGAATTATGATTGCACATTCAACTCTTCTAATGGATGAGAAAATGACTCGCGCTCCCTCGTGCTAGATGAATGTAGAAACTGGTGTCGCTTTCTTAGGGTCCCTTTCCCCTCTTCTGGATCTTGTAAGAACCCCAGAAGCTATACACTGACCCTTTAGGAGGTGCATTTGACTTCCCCTTTGGGCTAACATATGCTCTGATTTCCAAACTTCCACACTATTGTGTGTGAATTGGTGGAAAGTGGCCTGGCTTTGCCGCTGCTGGTCCAGTTGGCTGCATAGCCCAGCGCGGTGCCTCCACGAACACCCCATTCTCTCCGGGCCACAATCAATAGAGAATGGCCCTTGCCTGACCTCCCGATCTGCAGACTTGAGTGTTCTGTGCTCTCCATCCCGCATCACCATTCTCCTCCAGCCCTCCCCCACTTCCTCAGGGTCATAAGAGGCTCCACTCACATCAGCTCAGGCGTCAGCCCTGCAGATGCTGTGAGACCCCTGCCATATCCTCCCGGCAGCCCTCAGCTCACTTTCCTTTCCAACCCTGCTATTTGCATCCTCTGCCAGACAACAGGCCCTTTCATGCCCTGAGCTAGAGTGACTACCTAGGAGGTCTCCAGGGCCCCCACTCCCCTGCTAGCAGCTTTGTTGACCCCCAGACACCAAAGGTCCTTCCTTGGTAACAGGATCTAGAAAGCTTGCTCTGACCACTTTCCTTGACACACAAATCCCATTCACAACTCTGATCCTAAACTGACACACCTTGCATGACTTGTACAGAAGGTTCTGGGATGGATTTTAGTATTTTGCAAACTTCTCTGAACCTAAGAGCTGCTTATCATAAATAAAGACATCCAGGCTTTACTGCTGGAGATTCTGATCTGGTGGGCTTCGGGTTGGACCTAGGAATCTGAATTTTTCCCAACATTCTCATATGAAAAAGAAGTTCACGGGTGGAGGGAAAGCCCACGTGAATAAGTACTCACACATGCTGTTTAACCCAGTAATTTCCAATACTGAACCCGAGATCACTTTTTGATCCAACAGAGCTACTGTGGACTTACCTGGGATTTTTTTTTTAATTTGGAAATAATCTCAAACTTACAGAAAAGTTGCAAGAAAACTACAAATAATTTTTTTTTCTGAACCACTCAATAGTTCGTTGATAACATGGTGCCCTAGAAATACTTTAGATTTTCTTACAAACAAGGACATTCTCTCACAAAATGAAAGAAAACACATGAAAACGAGGAAAGTGAACATCAATAGGTCACTATCTTCTACTCCTCAGACCCCATTCATGTTTTGTGAATTGTCCCCCAAACATTCTTTCAAGTAAGAGTATAGAATGCTGTGTTGTGTTTATGACATGTCTCTTCATTCTCTTACTCTGAAAACTCAAGTCTTTCCTTGACTTTTGTGACCTTGTCATATAAAGATTCCAGGTAATTTATTTTGTAGAATCACCCTCAGTTTGGTTGTCTGAAGCTTTCTCATGACTCAATGCTGGCTATGGGCCTCTGAAAGGAACATCAAAGAAGCGATGCTATATTCCCCTCATTGCATCCGACCAGGTGGCCCACGATTTTGGTTTGTCCCATTACCAGTGATGAGTATTTTGATCACTTGATTAAAATGGTATCTGTCAGTTTTGTCCACCATGAAGTCATTCTTTTTCCTCTCTGTAATTAATACGTTTTTATGGGAGAGAAATTTAAGATTATGTAAATATCCAGTTCCATATCAAACTTTACATTTTTTCATTTCTTTCTATCACTATGTATTGATGGAATCCTATTTTATCCAATGGGTTATAACGCACTACTATCATTACTTATTTTGATGTTCAAACTGTCCCAGGTATGGCCAGTGGGAGCTCCCTCAAGCTGGATCCTGGGTTCTTTTAGCACCCCCTTTTGGGTTTTTTGGGCACAAGATGTCTAGATTCATTTCTTACTTTCACTGCCCCAGCATGGAAATCTTCCAATCCTGCAAAGAACTCTGGTTCCTTATAGAAATCAAGATGCTCAGTATGCTCTTTGCTACTGGGGTGGTGCTGCTCCCAAGCCCTTCAAGTGAACAGAGCTAAGGTGCGTGTGTGTGTGTGTGTGTCTCTGTGTGTGTAATATTAAGGTATATATATATACATATATATATACACACACACATAGAGATATATATGTATAAATGTATGCACATACACACATATATATTCATACATATTTGCACATTCGGACCATTTACATCTGTATTTATTTCTTTACTTATTTCCATCTTGAAAACCACAAAAGCCTCCCATGACAATCTGACATCGTGGAGTCATTCTAGTTTTCTCCTGTTCCATATTTGTGACTGTCTGATGCTAAGAGACTTCCCATCAATAAACGTACTTATTTACTAATTTTTTCTTACCCCCAGCCCCCAACACCTATACGGTTCTCTCCTTATGCCTCTGGGGCTCTGACACTTCATCCAAGCAGGAAAGACGCTGCACGGAGACACCACCCTTCATCTTGCTTGGACACCCCATGGGGATGCGTCAGGGTCCGATGCTCGTTCCCAGACCATCACAGCACCATGCTCTGTGTGACTGCCCTTCCCACGCCGCTGTGGCTCTGACATCCATACCACAGCACCCTCCCATCCAGGTACGCTGTTCATCCAGCTTAAGTTTTACCACCCACCCTGGGTCTCCGTCCCCCTGCCCATCACCACTATGGATTACCTACCTTGTCCAGTTAACGGCATTGGACTGAATTGTTCAGGAAGGAAAACAAGGGGAAGAGAAAACAGAAGAGGTAGAGGAAGAATCATCTGGGAGATGTGCACTGAAAATAGCTGTAGTAGACATCAGTACCTGTGTTCTTAAATGCTCCTTCAGGAGATTCTGATAATGGCCATGTTTGGGGTCCACTAGATTTACAACTCTTACATTAGGAGAGGCTGAGGAAACCAATCCTATTAACTGAATATTTACCAAGTGCTGTTCATTATATTGACCCTTGAGACAGACGTGTAGAAAATAAGCTACTATCCCTGCCCTGAGGAGCTGACAATCCAGAAGAGGGGAAACATGGAACTAGCGGAGACGGAGTAACTTGTGGAAATAGGGATGTGTTTAAAAGCTATGGGAGTGGGCGCCTGGGTGGCTCAGGGGGTTAAGCCTCTGCCTTCGGTTCCAGTCATGATTTCAGGGTCCTGGGATTGAGCCCTACATTGGGCTCCCTGCTCAGCAGAGAGCCTGCTTCCCCCTCTCTCTCTGTCTGCTTCTCTGCCTACTTGTGATCTCTCTCTCTGTGCGTCAAATAAATAAACAAAATCTTAAAAAAAAAAAAAGCTATGGGAGCAAAGTGGAAATTAGGAACTCTGTCTAGGGAGTTGGGGAAAAAAGGGTTTTAGAGGATAAACAGAAGTTTACCAGGAGAAGAGGAGGAGGGAATTTGTAGCAGAAGGAACTGCTTCTTTAAGGTAAGAACAGGTAAAAGCTGGGATCATTATTAAACACAAGAACCTGCCACGAACATTATCCTTTGGGTTGTGATGTGAGTTAATTGTTCAGATCAGTCAACACAGTGTTACCTGTTGGTCCATTAAAACAGCCAGTCAGTCTTTTGAGGGCAATATCAAGAAACATGGTCAGAACCCTACGTGGGCCAACCTGTTTGTCAGAAAAATCAATTATGCCAATATTGAAAAATTTAAATATTCTAGGGACTATACCATGTAGAAAATTAAAATCCCCACCTGCATCTCCATCTCCCAGAAATAGCCCGTCTCCCAGACTTAACCACAGCAATAATTTAGTATATTTTCCTCATGATTTTTCCTATGCATACACTACCAATTATGTGTGGGTACATCTACATTTTTCCCCAAAATAGACTTAGGATATTTACCACTTAAATTTGCTATTTTTAATTTAACATTTCTTGGATAGCCTTCTGTATTAGCACATAGAATTTTACTTCATTCTTTTTAAAAATATATTTTCACTTATTGTAATCATTTTTCTTTATGTTTATTTACACACTACATGAATGTCTATGTAAAAAAGGGATAGATGGACATGAGTTGTGTGTTCTTTTTTTTTTTAAAGATTTTATTTATTTATTTGACAGAGAGAGATTGCAAGTAGGCAGAGAGGCAGGCAGAGAGACAGGGAGAGGAGGAAACAGGCTCCCCGCTGAGCAGAGAGCCCGATGCGGGCCTCGATCCCAGGACGCTGAGATCATGACCTGAGCCGAAAGCAGAGGCTTTAACCCACTGAGCCACCCAGGCGCCCGAGTTGTGTGTTCTTACCCCAATCTATTCACACTCCCTTTCTAAGAGGTAACCATTGTTGTCTCTTGGCATATGTCCTACTTGTTCTTTATTCGTTTACACACACATACACACACACACACACTAACACATGTGTGTTGGGGGGGTGGGTTTTCATTTGATAAATGGGACACGTTTCAGGAATTGTCAATTTTCAAATGCTGAAAGAACACACAAGGACTGCAACCTGTATATCATTCCAGGTCTTTTTGCCCAAAGCCCTCCAATCTCACTTGTATTCTAGCCACTGCAAATATATCATGGGCAATGGGAGCCAGGCCACATTATAGAAGGAGGTGCATCGGTAAGATCCCCCTGGGGCAGCTGACCTCCCACCCCCACCCCCACCACAGTCTTCTTTTGTGGCTTTCGAATTACGAAACCGAGCTGAGGAGAAACAGATGGGAGGGAGAGGAGAGTAAGGGAAAAATGATGGGCCCCTTGGGACCTTAAGCGTCTGGGGCTTTAGGTTTAGATACAGTTCTCACTAGGACTGTAGACTGCTTTGCCTCTCATCACCAGAGTGACGGAGTTTGAAGCATGTAAGATCTTGGAAAATGTGCAACTGAGCAAGGTCAATCATCAGTGATTGGAAGAGAAACGTGCAATAAGAGCCAACTGGAATTGAACTCAAAGGCGTTTTGAAAGTTTGCTTCAGTGAGTTAGAATTGCAGCCTTTTGCCCCAAATTTCTCCACAAATATTCTATAGGCATTTTTTAAGCCCCAGAGCCCTTCACTAATGTCATTTAAGGCAATTTTATGTATCTCTAATTGTAGATTGTTTGCAAACTCTTGAGCAAGAAATGATCTCTAAATCCCCTCGTGTCTACTGATATTTCAAGGTAAGAGAATGCTCTGGAATCCTTCCCATTTTCCAAATGTAATATTTTCCAAAATAAATGTTGGAGTAACTGCATGGTTGATACCATGTGAACATTTTAATTCACACAATAATATTCTGGTGTTTATGGAAGCTTGGCCTCTTTCCAGGAGGTTTGAAAGTCCAAAAGTTGGCTGTTTCTTCTCAGTGGGAGAAAGGTGGAGGATGTGAATCAGGATTGGTAAATTGGAGAGGAGGTCACAGGCTGAATGGCGTTAAGTAGGGGCAAGTGTGGTGCAATCTTCCATGGGAGGAAAGCCAGTTGCACAAAGGGGAAGGACTGGTTACCATTAAAGGCTTCAAAATTAGGGCCTTGGAGAAGAATTGAATGGGAAAGTTAACAACCCCTTCTCTTCCTCTCCTAGACGGTGGAGCTGTTGTAATGAGATCCAGGTGCTGTGGTGGGATATCGGAGATCCCCATCCTGGTCTGCATAGAAGCCCCCCAAACTTTCGTTGTTTTTTGTGGTTTGAATGCCTCCTCTTCCAAGGAGCCTGCCCTGATGGCCAGGTTGCAGTCATCAGATGACATCACACTATCAAGATGACCTATTTTCTCATCCTTTTCCCCATAGCCTGTGAGTTTCTTGAGACCAGGATGTGAAAGGCACACAATAATTACATGCCGAATGTTGACTGAAAGAGCGTCTCTGGCTGGAAATAATCCCCTCTCCTCTGGGCTCTCAGTACATTACACTTACCTCACTCAAGTAATATTTTTTCACATCCTACCTTGTACTCTCATTTCTGTAGATTTTAGCTCTATTATCAGAGTCAGAATGTTTCTACAAGGAAAATGAGATAATGCATGTAAAGTGTTTGTGCCCCATCTGCTGAGTAAATGATAGCTATTATTGTGTAATGAGATGGCTGAAGGAGCAGAAAATATATCTTATTTTTAAAAAAACAAGCTTCAGAAAAAACACTTTGAAACAGATCCTTGTTTTGTTTTGCAAGAGTCACTTGACTTGCCTTTCTCAATTATGCAACTACAAGAGACCTACTGCCTTGGAGAAAGGTAGGATGTCTTAGTCTAGAAATATCCGTTCTTTCCCATTCCTCTTGAGTAGAAAGCTGCGGTTGGGGCTAGGTAGGAAAGTTGATGTTGAGTTGCACAACACCAGGGGGCTCCATTCATACTGTAACCTGTCATGATGGATGTAAATACTCCTTGGAGATAGGCTCTAAGGGATACTCTTCCTTCTGAATACAATATAAATGGTGTCCCTGGAATTGTACAAGGAGGCAGCCCGAGGAAGAAAAGAGGAAAGGGTGTCTGGCCCTTTTTCTTTGAGTTTCAAGGTTATTGGACCAGAGATGGATCACGTGGTGCTCACTGAGATCTGTTGGCAGGAAAGAGGATGAAGGGCCCCAGAGAGGCATTTACCATAAGAAAGGACTGTCTTCGGAGGGCTGGGCCCAACAGAGGTTTCTGAGTGATGGTGCCAATGACATCACAATGAGGTGGCACATAATGGGTAATGCATGAGACCAAGGGACCTCAGAAAGTCCATTTTCTCAACAAAATTGAAAATTCAGGTCTTTCTGGATTGAATCTGGAGTGAATCCAGAGTTTCACTGTGAAATGGACTCCCAGGCCAAGTGAAGAATGGACCTGAATCCCTACAGGGACGCTGTCATCAAAACCCCTTTCTGGACTGCCTTCAGGAGAGGTGACCCTGGAATGTCTCCCCCCTCCGTATTTCACCTGTTGCCTTTTCTCAAGGGTCCAAGAAGTTGAGGTTGGTGTCTCACTTGCACTTCAGTATTCACTACTCTGTGTTGTGTGTGCTCAGCACAAATTAATTAATGATTGGCCAGGTACCTGGCTGCGTGCAAAGATTTGATGTTGAAAGAACTGGAATAGATCATTAGCTAATTCCAGACATAAGATCAGAGTGACAATTCAAAGAAATCAGTTCCTTGTAATTTTGTTTCTGTGCATGACTTTTACGATTAAAAACCTAAATCTATCATTTCAGAAGAAACATTCCACTTCTAATTTTATAACCAGATAAACAAAAGTATCCCTTGGCTTCACCTTCTCTTCTGGCCCAAGGGTGGTAGTCAAGATCCTAGGCTTCGGGTCAGTCCGTGCTAGGTTTGAATCCTGTTTTTGCCATCAGTTAGCTGGGTGATCTTCAGCAACTCATGTAACTTCTAAAGTATGTTTCTGATGTATGAAAGAGGATTATAATTACGCACAGTTCATAAGATGAAATGAGATATTATATGTCAGGCACTGTGTCTGACACAGAATGAGTGCTGAACAAATGTCACTATTTATTATTATTTCGTTCATCACCAGATTCCTCTCTGCTTCCTTCTCCTTTCTTCGTGTTCACACATGAACCCACTGCAATCCACGGCCCATGCTCCACACATCGTGGATGTTGTGTGAAACATCTTCAGTAGGCTTCTCACTGCCAAGCCAATGGGTACTTCTCACTGTTGCTTCTGCTTTCTCTGGAGGCTTTGACATCACCAGACACTCTCTTCTTTTTGGAATTTTCTCCTCTCTTGGTTTCCATGGCAATCCATTGTCCTGATTGTTCTTATGCCTCTCAACACCTCCCAACCTTCTTAGCTGGCTTCTTCCTCTGCTGGTCAGCCCTTATATGTTTCCATTCATAAATTTAATCCTTTACCTATTTTCTTTTCACCTTGCACACTCTTCCCTTGACTTCAGCTGTGATCAATACCCTAATTACCCTTATTTATATTTATTTCACACTTCTATCTGAATCTCCTGCATTTTTGACATCTTACTTGATGCCTGGATTTCCCTTGGGAACTTCAGCCTAGTGTATATAAAGTAGAATGTGTCCTCTGCCACCCAAACCAGCTCCTTTTCCTGTAGTTCTTTTCCTGTTTGTTGTATTACAATTCCCCATTCGAGCAAGCTGATTCCGTCTGTGATTTCTCCTCTTCTCTCACCCCACCCCACCCAAGTATCCAACCATTCTATTCATTCTACTCTTACACAGCTCTCAAATCTGTCCTTTCTTCTCCATCCTCACTGCCACAACTTTGATTCAGGCCATCATTACCTCTTGCCCAAATAGTGCAGTAACGTTCTAAATTCCAGCCACCATTTTGTGTTTCTAAAATACAAATATCATCATGTCACTTACCTGCTAAAATCCTTTACAGACTTCCCCCTCAAAACTGGACAGAGTCAGGCTGCTAGACAAAAACAATAAGAGTAACTTTCTTTTTCAAGATGAGAGCAGTTTCAAGGTCATCTCTATGGCAACCTTGTACTCAGTTGTATTCTAATATGTTTTCTTAAGTAGAAAAGAAAGAAACGGACCTAGAACCAGCACCTTGGAATTCACGTCAGCCTGGGATTGCCCATGGGAACTGTTCATGTGTGTTGGGGAATAAAGGTGGAGAACTGCTGGCCTGTGTTTCAGTGACCAACTTCCAAGATTTCTGCTTCTGCTTTGCTAGTCCATATGCTTGCTGAGTTCAGTGCTCAGGGACGACAGGGGCCTGCCAGTGGCTCTTGAGAAATAAATTGCACACGAGACCAAAAACAGACACCAGAATGATGATTTAAGAATCTTCAGTGAGCAACAAAACTGTCAAATAGATGAAAATATCAGCATTATGTTGAGGGATGCTTTTGCTCCTTGTTATTAAGCTGCACAGGAAGTCTAATTATAATCATAATGATTGCTTGGTAAGCCTGGCTAAGAAATTCTGTTACATCTTTCTCACAGTAAGGATGAGGCTGCTGGTGGGACTGGAAATTGAGACCCTCCTATATCCAGCACCACAGTAGGAAGAGCCTTGTCATTAGACCTGGAAATAACTCAAAGTTTATCTCCAGCCAGGGAATTTCACCCCCTGGGGCAATACTGAGATGGGAAACACTCACATTTGCTGCTCAGACTCTTATTCTGTGCTTTGCAACTGAACAATCTCTCTTAGAGTTGTAACTTTTCCTGTCAGTCAAGTTACGGTCAAGTTTGGGAACTTTCCTATTTGTAGACGATTCTTCATTTCTGCTCTTATTCATTGTCTGTAGCGTTTCAGTACCGTGTGGGTGGTTTATTTCGCAGGTTTCCAACTATGTTGAATTTACTCTAGACCTTAAGTTCCAACAACAACCAGTACTGACGACCAGAATAGAGGAATTAATCCTTCGCAGAGGTGACCAAGGGTGTCACATAAGTGACAAATGAGTTGATTCATAAAGGATGGGTAAGGATTTTCCAAGCGAAGTGACCTGCATTTACAAAAAGACAAAGAGGCTTACAAAAGCATGCTGTGTTCTGGGAATGCTTAGAAATTTGGTGTGGTTGTTTTGATAGAGTAGAAAGTGGTAAGAGAGGAAACAGGTCACATAGGTCAGGGTCAGATTGGAGAGCCTCATGTACCATGATAGGTCATGGGTATTCACCATGGCCATTATGGACTTCAGTGTAAAGTCTAATGGCCACCCCATCCCCAATTTAAGAAAAAGCATTTCTTTCCATTCTCTTTTACATAATCAGCAGGGTAAGTGAGTGTATTCATGCTTAGATAAGGTTTTTGGGAGGAAGGTTTTTGATCTTCTACATCAGAAGAAAGCTTACCACAGAATGAGCCCTGGGCATATGGCCTGGCCATAGGAGGCGCTCAACAAATGCTATTTAAATGAATTATTGGATGAATGGATGAATGGATGAATGAATGGGTGAGGAGATGGCAAATGCCTTTATAATGGAGATAAGTAGTTTCCAAAGCTGCAGAGTTGCTAGTGGGCCCTTCAATAAATATATGGAGTGGGGGTAGAGGTGGCAGCAGCATCCAGTCCCTTGTTACCTCAGTGCTGCCTTGACTGCGTCCTCTGGGGCTCCTGGCCCATGATGCTCGGCAATGCCCCTGCCCCCCTGCCTCAGAGAACCCACATTCACATTGCACTGAATTGACCACACTACCTAATTTCATCTCACTTTGACCTCTGATTTCTAGACTTGCTCCTTTTCTTAAAAAAAAAAAAAAAAGGCTTCTATCCTTTCTCTCTTGGCCAGAAATGGTCCTTTATTATAAAAATCTATATTACAAATCCTAAACTGTGTACAACTGCAAGGTCATGGCCATTTTGGTAAAGAATGGCTCCCAAACATTCACAATAATAAACAAAAAGTGTCCTAATTCTCTACCCCTTTTTTATTTGAGAGGATGTCAGTCCCTTTGTGTGAAAGGAATCAAGCCCCAGAGAAAAGCCAGTTATTATTATTTTGTTTAACAAAGGACAGAAAGTAAACAATTCATTTTATTGAGCCAGTGGTAGAGCAACGTACTCTGCGTCTTCCAAGCTATCTTGCTGGAGCGTGTAGGGAGCATTCCAGGAATATGTTTACACTAAATTCCAGTTCAACATGGATTCAAACAAAAGGAAAGATCAAATATTTGGATCAAAGATCTGCAGATTACTTTTGTGGTTAGTAGACAAAAGTGACTGTCAGCAAGCTTATAGAAAGGAAGTCTTTCTGAAGCAACTTCAGGGAATGGTGCAGAATCAGTCCACATTCAATTCTACTAAGCCCCTCAGGCATTTACTGAATACCTGCTGCATACAAGATGTCATCCTAGGCATTGGTGGGGTGGAGTACAAAGAGAAATACGGGCAGGATTAAGACACTCTATGGCTAACATTGTATTGGAGGAGAAACTAAAAGGCAAGCAGTGATGAGCTATGCATTAGGTCTTTCTTGGCATCAAATGAGAGGAAAATCCCATTCAAATGGACTGAAACCAACAAAAATTATTAGTCATGTAATGAAAGGCAAGAGGTATTGGGCTTAAGTGAGGCTTGATCCAAGTACTTATCGAGACCCCCACTCTCTCCACTTTCTGGATCTGTTCTCCCAAGTCTAGGTTTCACTTGCAGAGTTTATGTGAAGGAAAGATGGCTTCCCACAGCTCCAGGTCTATGTTCACCCAAATTTAAGTCTAACAGAAAATAGGATTTCTCTTCCAAAACGGGGTGATGTAAGTCCTGGATGTGAGTTGCAGTGGGTTGGATGTGATTGCAAGCTTCTCCCTAAACTCTTCACAATGGCTACAGGGATGCCATGTTCTAATTGATGAAGACTGTGTGACTTGCCCAGCCCTGGGAACAAGGATGGAGTCAGCACCTGCCAAAGCAAGTGGACTAAGGTTGACAAAATGGATGAATCCTCTGAGGGAAAAAAAAAAATTCAGGAGTTCTATTACCAGAAAAAGGAGAAATTATTAAAAAGAAAATACAACAGAAGAATAAACATAGTATGATGGGAGGTTGGGGTAGAGATATATTCTGACTTTAAGGGTCTATGGAGTAGGACCAAGAAGTGAAACAGAGTTCACTGTTCTATGAACTGTGAACACATAGTTCACAGATAGAATCACAGATTCTATTCTGAGAATCTGTGATTGTGGGGATTGCCCTAAACACACAGCTATTATAAATGTTGGCAGTGTGATCTAGTGCCTGAGTTCTTTCTGATTCTGATGTCAGACAAGTTGGGGTGTGAGACCCAGATCTGCTCCCCACAGGAGGTTGGGTCGTAAAGCCTGTTTATATCTGTAATATAGGGTAATAAGAGTCCCTACCTCATAAGGCTTTACAAGGATTAAATATGATGTTTATTACAACATGCAAATGTTGAGACTAGGTCCCCAAATCTTGAGAGAGTATATCTTTACTTCATCTTCCATTTCTTTTTCATCCCACTGAAGTTAGGTTTCCTCCTCACCATACCAATTAAACTTCTCTTAGTGAGGCCATGGCTGACATCTTAATGGCTAAAGTGGAAAATTCTCAGCCTTTGTTTGATTTGCCTTCTGTATAATACTAATCCTCTTGATCAATACTCCCTCCTTCTCGAAAGTCTTTCATCAATTTTCTTCCATTATTTCTCTTTTTTTAAAGATTTTATTTATTTATTTGAGAGAGAGAGAGAGCGCAGCAGCAGGGGCAGAGACAGAGGGAGAGGGAAAAACAGACTTCCCGCTGAGCAGAGAGCATGATGCTGGGCTTGATCCCAGGACCTTGGGATCATGACCTGAGCCCAAGGCAGACACTTAACCAACTGAGCCACCCAGCTGCCCCCATTATTTTTCTTTATAAATTTTCTTTCCATCTCTCTCATCTTTCCTCATCGATATTCTTCTCTGGATCCTATTCCTCTGCCCACACCTTAGATTTTGGGTTTTCTGGGGTTTTCTTTGTTCTTATAGTAGGTAGAGATTATAATCATGACTAACCAGTGTCTTCTGAATAGCCTTTCTATGTTAGGGGAAACTCCCATATTTTAGTTGCAAATTTTCCAATGTAGTCATCCGCTCCTTTGCAATAAGGCCTCAGACACACAATCTTCATACATCAATCAGTTCGAACCATATGAGACTTCACAAGGAATCTGGCATCCTTAATTATCACTCTCCAGTTTCCCCATCTACTCAAGCGCTAAGCAACTATGAATCTACCTTCTACCGCTACAGATGTTTCATATAAATGGAATCACAAAAGACATGAACTTATTTCACTGAGCATGTTTTTAACCTTTATTTGTGTTATAGCTTGTATCATACTTGATTCCTCTGTATAACCAAAGAATATTCCATTGTATAGATGTATCATATTTTGTTTATCCATCTATCAGTTGGTGGACATTTGGGTTATGGCAATTCCTATTATTACTACTTCTGTTTTGTTTTAGAGATAAGGAGACTGAATCTCAGGGAAATAACCTGTCTGCTAGAAAGGGACAGAACTGAGATGCACACAAACCCAGGTGTATCTGACACTTTAATTCCTACTCTTAACCACGACACCCCTGCCTCTGACCATGCTCTACAGATTTGTAGAGGCCACATAAAAGTAGACAGACCAAGGCCACTGCAATTCTTGTTGGAAATCTTTTTAGGAGCATGACTAAAATTTCATCCTGAAAAGCAAGTAGGTACAACTATCCAAGAAAGTTTTGAAAAATAGGCAATTTTTTTTAAATAGGAAAAGAAACCTTAGCTCTAACAGACTTTAAAATATTATAAGCCTACAACAATTAAGTATTAATAAACAGCACTTCCACAGCACTTACTATAAGCCTCTAAGAACAGTTCTAAGTGCTTTACATATATTACCTAATTATTTATTTTATTTATTTTATTTTTAAATTTTTGTTAAGTAGGCTCCATGCCCAGTGTGGAGCCCAACACAGAGCCTGAACTCATGACCCCGAAATCAAGACCTGAGCTAAAATCAAGAGTTAGATGCTTAACTGACTGAGCCACCCAGGCACACCAGTATATTACCTAATTTAATCGTCATAACAACTGTTTGAGTTGCATCTACATTAGTGTCCCCATTTTGCACATGAGAAAATTGAGGTGCTGTGAATTTAAGTAACTTGTCCCACATTGTAGAGCTGTGGATGATAGAGCTGGCATTTGAGTTCAGGAAGTCTCGCTCTAGATTTTGGGGTCTTTTTTTTTTTTTAAGATTTTATTTATTTATTTCACAGAGGGAGAGAGATCACAAGGAGGCAGAGAGGCAGGCAGAGAGAGGGGGGGGGAAGCAGGTTCCCCGCTGAGCAGGGAGCCCGATGCGGGCCTCGATCCCAGGACCCTGAGATCATGACCTGAGCCGAAAGCAGAGGCTTTAACCTAACACTGAGCCACCCAGGCGCCCTAGATTTTGGGGTCTTAATCACTACCCTCCTGAGCCAAGCAAACAAACATAATCAAAGCAAACAAAGAAAAGAATGGTTATCAAATATCTGGGAGGAAGGCTATGTAAGTGTCATTGTCACAAAAGATAACACGAAGTTAAAAAGCACTACATTGAAGCACAAAAAGTGTTACTCTGTATCCTAAAGAAACCAAAATGAAATGGAAAACAACAAATGAAAAGACAGCATTTATAGTATATAAGGAAGATAAGAATCAATGCACATGAAAATTAAGAAGAAAAATATTAAAGGACCAGTGGAGAGGGGGAACAAGGATAGAAATAGACAACAATGTCCAAGAAGAAATGCTTACTTGAGAAAAAACATTTAACCTCATTAATAATGGAAGAAATCAAGTTATACCTATAATGATTTTTTTTTCCTATGGAGTAAGAGAACTATGTGATATGTAAGAAGCTCATCTAGTTTTGGCTGTGGTGAAATATACTGGGGTTCTCCAACGTGCTGATACAAGTGTAAGCTGGTAGAGCCTTTCTATCAAACTGTCTTGTGATATAAGCCAAGAAATTAAATATTCCTATCATTTGATCTCTCCTGGGAATCCAGCCTAAGGAAAGAATTAAACATATAGAAAAGACTTTATGTTCAATGGCATTCATGGCAATTCAGATAAAAAGTAACCATGTAAAATACCTAACAATGAAAAAAACAGTGAAACTAATGAATCAATTATACATATTATGCTGCTATGGAAACTTTATTTATCCAAGGATATAAAAAATTGGGGAAATATTCCTGTTATATTTTTAAATAAAAAAAAGCCAGGATACAAATTTATATTTATTATAAAATGTATATAATCACAACTATTGAAAGAATAATGTAGTGAAAGACTTGAAGCAAGACCTATCGAATACGTTAAATCATTAAGGAACTTTTTTCTTTCCACTTTATGGCTTTTTGGCCAATTTTTCTATCATGAGCACTGATGCGTCTTACAAATAGGAAGAAATAAAAATAACTCTTGCTTTTAAAAAACAGCTAATGGGTTGCGCTGTGTGTTGAGCTGAGTGCTCCCAATTACAAGGCCTCTCCCGGACGCAGCTATCTGACCCAGGGGAATGGTGTGCGAGGATCTCTTTGAAGAACCCGCTCTGGAGATAATCCTGCATTGACCTGGGGGCCTGCTGATTTGCTAGCAAGGCCAGATAAGGAATTTTAAACACAGAAGGAAACTACCGAGGAGCCACTGGCTGGTCTGCCTCTGGAGAGTCCAATCAGTGCTTTGTTGTTGTTGTTTGTTGTTGTTGTTGTTGTTGTTCCTTCTGGTCAGGGGCCCTGAAAGAGGGCGAGATTACACTGTAGTTTGCCCTCTGTCCAGGACTCCAGGCTCCACCACTTAAAGAGCTGAGGTGCGCAGCTCTGGCAGCCGAGGAATGCCTGGCTGGAGAGGGGGAGGAAAATGACACCCTGTGGAGAAGGACGCAGATAAAATCTCCAAACAAAGATACTGTTCTGGTTGAGTTTCCACAGTCTGAGGAGCAAATAGAAACCTCCAGGGAAGAGGGAATCACGTGTGGGTAGGAGTTCCCTGGCCTGGCCAGGGGAAGGCTGAGGAGCTTGATGAATTCTTCCTCCTGTTCATTCTTTGCTTTGCCAGTTATTAACCGAGCACGTAGGATAAGCCGGATGTGGCCCCTCACAGGTTCTGCTTCTAGACTAATACCAGAGACGAAGAGGCGGACAATTAGGTCCAGTGCAAAGAAGGCTGTGGCTGTGATATCAGGGCTATCTTCAACTAACGGAGGAAGACTTTCTGGAGAAAGGTGACTCCAAAGTCAATCTTCAGAAAAGGAGTTAACTTGATGAGGGTGAAGGGGGTGGGGGAGAAGAAGGGTCTTCCTGGCTAAGGAAATGGCTAATTCCTGCAAACAAGAGAGGCGCAAAGCATCCGAAGGAGCCCAAGACTTCTGGAATGGAAGATGGGAAGAAGGGACGTCGTGTCTCCCGGTTCCCCTTAGATCGGGTTGTGGAGAAGGGTGAGAGGAAAAAGAAGAAAGGTGGATTTGTGAAAGCCGTCCTTTTCTTCATCTCAAAGCTTTGTCCTTTTCCTTTGTCCCAGAGTATGCTGTTCTTGACTCTCTCCTACTCTTCATGCCGTTGTTTCCAGGCAGAGGAAATGAAGGGACAGAGGCAGCCCAAGTTTGAAGCCTGAGCTTGACATAGGCGCTGTGGCCACCCCAAACAGATGACGATGACCGGCCAGGCCAAAGGTGACTCCCGCTTCCCTTAAACACCACAACTGCAACCACTGTCAGTTCCAAGGGCCAAGGGTGGGGGCAGGGATGTCACGCCATCATTCTGTATTCGTTTACTGCACAGCGGGCACCCGCTCATGTAATCAACAGCATCACCAGGGTATATACGTCATATATACAATCCAGTATATGCATCATATATACAATCATGAATGGCATATATTTACTTGGTATGAGACATTATGGAGTGTGGGGGGGTTACAACAAACAAATGTATTGAGTTCTCATTACGTGTTAGGCGCTATGTCAAGTGGTGGGGAGAAAAGATAAGAAAAACCTACCTAAAGTAGATCAGGGTCTACCAGCCTGTGTATAAGCATAGTGGAAAGAGAACAAGGTGGGAAATGAGTATTAAAACACAATTTAAGGGACGGCTAGGTGGCTCAGTCAGTTAAGCACCTGCCTTCGGCTCAGGTCATGATCCCAGGGTTCTGGGATCGAACCCTGCACTGGGCTCCTGGCTCAGTGGGGGTGGGAGGCGCTGCTTCTCCTTCTCCCTCTGCCTGCCACTCACTCTGCTTGTGATTGCTCTGTCAAATAAATAAAATCTTTGGAAAAAAAAATACAATTTAAAAGTAAATGCTTAATTACCTTTTGAACCTATTAAGATAGATCCATTGGTCCTCTGCCCTTTTGTACAACTCATTTAAGAACTAAATTGAGTTAACAGGTGGTTATCTCACAGCTCCTTCACAGATGAGAAAACTCACCAAAATAGGATATGATCAGAAAACCATTAAGTCAGAGAACCCTGAATTTGAACTTGGGACTATACTCATTCAACTTGGGTCCTTGGGCAGTTTACCCCCCTTTCTGATCTTCAATCTCATCTAAAACAGGTAACAGTGATTGTATATGGTAGATAATGGTAGTAGCCCAGCCAATGACAGTGTCCTTTTTGTGTCACTCCTGAGCTCTCCCTGTTTTGTTTTCAGAAGAGAAATTCCTAACCCAGGCGATGGCTCATGAAGTGGCTTACGGGAGAAATCGGCAAATGTTTCTGCAAAAGGGCAGATAGTAAATGATTAGACTTTGCAGACCCTTGACTCTTTGCCACTGACTCTTTGCTGTGGCATGAAAACAGCCAAAGATGATACATAAATGAATGCGTTTGGCTGTGTTGAGACCAAAGTTTATATACAAAAACAGGCGTGGTCCAGATGTGGTTGGTGTTTGCCCATCCCTAGTCTAAGGGCCCTGACAATTCTATTCCTGATTTTCTCCAGCTCCTCTGCAAGTAAAGGTATCCACGTGATCTGGTTATGGCCAATGATACCTAACTAGAGGCCTCATGAGCAGGTTTCTAGGAAATTTTCTGCTTTCCTGATAAAATGGAGACTAACATGGCTGGCCCTGTCCCCTCTCTTAATTCTGCCTTGGATATGGATGTGATATCTGGAGTTGATGGAGCCATCTTGCCATTAAGAGATGAGAAGGATAAGACTGAATGTCAGCTTGCTAAGGTCAATGATGCAGAAAAAGGAACTCGTTGTGATCACTAGATGTCATCACTGAGAAGCTAGTCAATGCTAGGATCACCTACTGCACTCTAAACCCAAGTCACTGTGGTTAGATTTTCTGCATTTTGCAGTAAATTCTAGGTTTAAGTAATTTCAATATATTACAGGCTTACTGTGAATAAGAGATGGGCTTAATATACAAATCACATAGTAGATGCCCAAAAAAATGATGGTTCTCTTCACAGTTCATCTCCCAGAGAATTGATATCATTCCCTCTGTGTTCAGTATTGTTAACATTTTGCACAAGGGCTTTTAAGAATAAGTCACCTGGGTGGCTCAGTGGGTTAAGGCCTCTGCTTTCGGCTCAGGTCATGATCTCAGCGTCCTGGGATCGAGGCCCGCATCCGGCTCTCTGCTCAGCAGGGAGCCTGCTTCCTCCTCTCCCTGTCTCTCTGCCTGCCTCTCTGCCTACTTGTAATCTCTCTCTCTGTGTCAAATAAATAAATAAAATCTTAAAAAAAAAAAAAGAATAAGTCACCTAGGATGGAATATTTTTTTCAGAGCCATTTCTGGTTTTACTTTAATTTTAATCTTCCAAGGCCTCAGAGAGACTAGGAAATGGAAGGACTAGAAAGAATATCTGGTTTAGCAGGAGACTGAGCATGAGAAGATCCCCAGCAATTATTAAACAAATTGGAGAAACAACCTTTGCCTAATAACTATTAATGAAAAGGTCGTTCCACATCCTTGTACCCAGCTGCACGCCTGCTTGCCTGCCTGCCCCTGACTTCAGATGTGAAGCCAGGAAGCATGTAGGGTGCCTGGAGTCATGTGTGGCTCATAGGAGACCTTCCATGATGCTATTCGATGTTCCCTTCCTCTCTTCGCCAGGCGGGGCACCCTCGCAGTCATAGTTAATTAAAGAATCAGGCTCAGTATGCAAGGGGGCTCCATGAAGAAGACACCTGAAGCCTGAAGGAGGAGGACAGGTCAGAGAATGATTAGTCTAAGGACTGGGAGCAAGAAGAACCAAGGGTTTAGAAGTGTCAAAGGTCAAGCAGTTCAGAAACAAGTTTCTGAGAATCAAGTGTCTGGGATCTCTTTCTCTTAAAATAGTGCTCTGTGTGTGTGTGTGTGACAGAGAGAGAGAGAGAAAGAGAGAGGGAGAGAGAGAGAATCTCAGCTGAAAGACAGAGACACAGCATCCCAGAAATGTTTGTGAAAGTACAGGTCAATGGGCAGGTGGATGGATGGATGGCTCCCTGCAGACAGGACTGGCTATGTGAGCGACAGACAGCATCGCCTGGGCTGGCCCGGCTTTCTGACAACTTTTTGAATTCTCAGTCGCAACTACTCAATTCTTCTGTTATAGAGTGGAAGCAGCCACAGACAGTATGTAAAGGAACTCCTACAGATTTGTCCCCATAAAACCTTACTTACAGAATCAGGTGATGGTCTGGATTTGACCCTTGGGTCACAATTTGCCCGCCCCTGCTCTCTACTTTGTCCATATCTGGGATAGCGCCTCCTGGGACTGCGGCAGCCATATTGCTACCTGCCTGAGGACAGAGAGGGTGGGTGCCAGATAAAGGAACCTGGTCCTTTGGCAGAAACCTCTACCTCTGATACACCTGGAACCCATCCTCACTCTGTGTTTCCTCTCTTGTGAGACAGATGATTTCTTTTTTATTCTGTCCACTTGAGTGGGTTTTCTCTGGTGGCCAAGAGCATCCTAGCTACCAGACTTCCCTAGAGGAAATGCTCCCTCATGTCTGTTTCCCTTACCAGTTCATGGTGGAATAGGAAATGTACTGAGGACCGAAAGCAGTAGGAGAAAGAAGGAAAAAAGAAATGCCTCCTTACTGAAGACTTGTCTAAACAAAAATCCACTTTATTTTAGGAGATTTTAAAATCCTTTAGGAATTGCTACACTGCCGAACACCCTGAACTGTCACCTCTCCGTTACAGTAGCGTCCAGAGAGTTTTGGAGATGATTGGGATATGGCTCCTGCCCTTGTTTCATGGGCTAACTTCACTGAACCGCTCCTTTATACTATTCTTCATCTGTCTCTTTCTTTCTTATGTATGGATTTTACTCCACCCATTTAGAGAGACGCTCTTTCATGGTAGGGAACTTTTGTAGCTCTGACAAAATTGGGCAACTAACAGTATGCAACATATGCATTCACTGAATTTTTGAAAGGTATTTTCACAAACATATTACAGAAATAAGAACCATTGGTAATCATTTTAAGCAGTCCCAATCTGATTTAAACTACCTATTAAAAAAAATCGTATTGAGTCTATCTGGGAAACGTTTTTAAATTCAGCTAATTTTGAACTCTTGGTTCATTCTTTCTATCAGGGGAATATTTTCCCTGCAATGGAACTTGTATAGTATGACCTTGTCCCACAGGAATTGTCTTCCAGCCTTTGGTTGTTCCAATCAGCGTATCACAATAGGCTCTGGTTTACCCCTCTTTTTCTGAAATTAACAAGACATTTATTGTTATGCATGAGTATCAACGCTTGGTCGGTAACTTTGGAGCAGTTTTCAAACACAGCTGAGTAAAAGTAGTAGACTAGAAGATAAGGAGAAATTAGATTTTTTATGGGAAACAAGAAAAAAGAAGAGAAAAGAACAGTCTAGTTTAGACTTGCCTTCCTTACAGCCTCTATGCAATGAAATGTGGTAATTTGATCCCAGTTGATTTTTTGTACTAGTAAATAGCCCCAAATTGCCTTTTATATGAATCATAAGAAATGTGTAATTTTATCAGAGAGATTGCTTAAAGGTGATCTTAAAAAAACAACCATGGGAATCTTTTTAAAACTGAGATTCCTATAGACTGTAAGGACCTTTTTAAAAAAATTATATATTTATTTTCTGACTGTGCAAATAATACGTAACATGGATATGCTCAAAATCCAAAGATAACCACTGTCTTCCTCTCTCTCCACTCTCTCTTTTACTCTCTCTCTCCCCCCTCACAAACACACACACACACACACACACACACACACACACACAGAAAAGATAGACCTATTTTAAGGTCTATGGTTAAGATTACATTGTTTATCATAAACTTTCTCCCAAGCCATTAAGAATTTTTCATTAAGATTTGTAGATGATCTTTCATCTTATTTTTCAGTACATTATATCCTCCCTGTCCATTTTAGTTTAGAAGATAAGGACATTCATGACATTTAAAAATAAATGTTAGGGCGCCTGGGTGGCTCAGTGGGTTAAAGCCTCTGCCTTCGGTTCAGGTCATGATCTCAGGGTCCTGGGATCGAGGCCCACATCGGGCTCCCTGCTTGGCAGGGAGCCCACTTCCTCCTCTCTCTCTGCGTGTCTCTCTTCCTACTTGTGATCTCTCTCTCTGTCAAAAAAATAAATAAAATAAATAAATAAATATTAGATAAAATTATCCACAATCCTAGTATTTTAGTACAACTATTCTTTTTTCCTATGCTTTCTCTTACAGAGCTGAAGCTATTCTGTCTTCTATTACACGGTCAATACCTCCGAATTTGACCATGGAACCCCTTCTTCAGAGACTATTTTATGGTAGTGGTTCTCAAAGTGTGTGCCCTGGAACAACAGCAGAATCATTTGGGAATGCTCTTGGAAATGCAATTTCTTAGGCTCCACCCCAGACCTACTGAATCAGAAACTGGGAGGTCAGGGTGGGGGCGGGGGAAGGAAGAGGGCAGTCTGTGTTTTTTACAAGCTATCCAGGCAATTCTGATGCTCACTACAGTCTGAGAACCACTGTCCTATGGGATCAACAAACTCTATGCAGAACACCCTTTGGGAAACAATTTGCAAAATTGCATTTCTGACCAGTCTCTATATTTCCTGGAAGGAAGATACAAATTGCCAGCTGCCTCTGTTCCCTCAAGGGTAGAACAGGAATATTTGCTGCCTCCCAGGATAAGGATTGAGCAGGATAATTAGTAAAAGTGTTTTGTAAAATAGGTGGTAAAGTGATCTATAGATATGTTACCGTTATGGTGACCTTGAATTTCAGCTGAAGGATTTATATTACTAAGCTCGGGGGAAAGCCAAGTGGAATGTGGACACAGATGGTTCTTAACTTTCACATAGTCAAGTTTTCTACAACTCAATTTTCACACATTATCCATGCCACCCCTAAAATGCCTTTCCCACACTGAATCGGGAGTTTCCTACACTTGCAGTTTAACGGGCAATTTGAGGTATCCCATGGCTGCACCACCTGCCAGCCCACAGCTCTGCTTTGGCAGGGTCACATCTTTTCCTATTTCACAGTTAGAAAATAGGCATTTCTGCATATTTTATTGCATTTAGCCATTATGATTTACAAAGAAAACAGGAGGAAAACGGGAAGCGACACAGTACTCGGCCATGTTCAGTTTCTCTTAAGTTTCTCTGGCAGTCTTACGCTATGATTGTTTGGGTTTTTTTGTTTGATGCATGGGATAACCTCTCAAATATCTCCTACTGACACAGATTCGTATTTCTTTCAAGTTCTCCTCTGCTCCTGGAGTTGTTTCTGCTTCCTCTAGTCATTCGTTCTTCTTGGTCCTTCTTCGCCTTGAGGTCTGGTGATCCCCAGATGCCTGGTAATCCCTCATTGTCTGTGCATATCTTTATGATTTGGGGTACTGGCATGGGCTCGCTCTGCAGCTGCTGGGGCTCGTTTCCCTCCATGGGCTCTCCCCAAAAAGGCAGGGTGGCTGTGATCTTCTTTTAAGTGGGTAGGGCCTTGACTCCACTCCAAGGACGTGCACATGGGGAAAACAGGCCGAAGACACCTTACCCTCTCTGCTCTCACCTTCTACTCTCGTTGCCAAACACTGTTGGACTTCAGTGACATTTTCACCGCAGCAAAGATAACTTAGATAGTTTATTCCTTCTGAGTCCATTTTGGAAATTTGGGTTTATCTCTTAGCCCTCTATTTCTGCACCCCCTGCCCCCATCACTATCCGTCTCCAGATAGGAAGTTCATACTATTTGGAGGGATATTCTCTTAGGGGTTTTATCTCGGAGTCTAAGGCTGCCACTGCTACTGACAGTGGTAGTGCTGATGGAGGGATCAGAGACGTGACTGGCTTTGCTACTCTGAATGCTGGTCTGTAATTAATTATATTGTCATTAATGATCCCAATAATTATCTTGGGGCCCCCTACTACTCTTGACTTAGAGTCACCCTGACTCTGACCTGGGAGTTTCTTTTCATCTTTTATCTTCCTTTCTGATCCAATCCATTTTTTATAGATTTCTCTAGAATAGTAGTTCTCTAGTAATAGTGCCTGAGTTGGCAGCATCAGCAAAACCTGGGAACTTGCTAGAAATGCAAATTGTTTATAAGACCGCTGAGCATTGATGATGAGCATTTGGTTGTTTCTAGATTTTTGACTATTACAAATAAAGCTGCTGTGAATATTATTGTACAGATGTTTCTGTGGATATATTTTTTTTCATTTCTATTGGGTAAATAAATACCTAGAAGTGGAGTTGTAAGACAAACCCAATCTGACGCAGTCCAAAAATTCTTCATAGCTATGGTCCACTAATGGTACGGTGTTACAGATTTCTTTTTATGGTTGCCAGATAAAATGCAATGAGTCCAAAATACTTCATTTAGGGTATACTTCTACTAAAAAATTGTTCTTTGTTTACCTGAAATCCATATTTAACTGGATGTCCTGTATGTCTTGATTTTTTTTTTTTTTTGCTAAGTATGTCCACCCTAATTCCTTTTTACTATCATGTATGTTATTTTAAGAGCTTTGGAAGGTAAAAGAAGCAAGATTTACTTGTATGATCATTCTACCATCTTAATCCAAGATAGAAACTTGGCAGAAAACTGAGAGCCTCATAATCCATTTATTAGTCTGTTCATTCCAATGCAAAAATATGCTGCCCAAGCCAGTGAAAATTTACCATCAGAAAGTCCTCCTTCCTAACACAAAATCAATATCTTATGTCTGCAAAATGTCATTTCAAGTACACTAGGGGCAAAATTTGAGGTAAAAAATTACGTTAGATAACATTCTATTGCCTGTATTTAATGTTTAATTTGTGTTTTGAACGTTTTTAATAATCACATACATTGTATTAACATTCAGGTTTCTATTTTTAATCCTAGATTAAAACATTTATAATGTCTACTGGGGACTTTTTTTTTTAAGCTCTTGAGGATAAAATTCCCCACATAACATGTAAGGCTATTGCTTGATTTTCATATATTAGACTTTTCATGTACGTTTTCAGAAACTCATTAAACATAAAAATAGAGCTGCATCCAAAAAAAAATGTAATGGGCTGGAAAAATATTTAGATGTAACCATTAGACCCTTGGGCTAAAAAAAGAAATATCTAGGTGTTTTATGAGCTTTCTAGCGAGCTTAACCAGTCTTGTCTCCCTACCATTTTCTTTTTGTTTTAACAGATAAAGCGTGCTGGTGCTGTCAGTTCTCTCTTAGCAGTTAGGGGTATTATGAGATGATTATTCATCCTGCCTATGAATATTTTGGACTTGAGTTTCTTTGTCCTGTAATTTTTAAAACATGGGCTCCTTCTCCCCCAATGCTGTGGTACAATCTCTTGTGGCGAGTTGGAGGAAGGACACCACCCTGGCTTTGAGGCTTCTGGCAGAACATGAGTCTTGTGTGACTGTGCTTACCACTAGTTTATTGCTGAGAAATCATGTCCAAGGCCGATCCCTAGTTTGGGTTTTTCCTATGCATTAAATACTGTTGGTGGTTTTAGTCCATTCATTGTTCCCATTTGAATAAAATAAAAACTCCTTGTGCAATAGGATTTCTGGGGATAGTAGGAAAGGCTTTAGGTCCAATAAAGGCCAGGGTGCTCTGTGTAGACTGGATTTACTTGGGTTTTACTCAGCCATTCTCTCGAGAGGCAAGAGAAATTCTGTCTCTAAATGTTCTACATGGTTTTCGTATCCGGTAGAAACATTAAGGATAATGATAATAATAATCAGAATTTACCATATACCAGGTAAAGTACTAGTGTAAAAATTTAGCATGTGTATCTTGCTTGATAAGAGTCATAATCATAACCAGTATCATTTATTAAGTCCCATCCATAAGCCAGGTGCTTCACCTACATTATTCTATCTCTACAACAACTTTCTGAGAGAAGCGCTTAGAGACCAGGAAATCAAGGCATGGACAGTTAAGAAGCACGTCCAAGATCATACAGGTGCCAAGTCACAGAACTGGGATTTAAATGCAGACTCTTGGGCCTTTTTCATATAATGCAGTCAAGTCAATTTTTATACTTAAAAAAGCACTTGGTTACTTATTACTTTATTCACTTTGACAAGAACTTCCATGGGAAGAAAAGCAGACAGCCTTATCTCCACCTTAAAAATAAGGAAAACAAGGCACGGAAGGACAATGGCTCGCCCAACTTCACACATGAATGGCAGCGTTGGTCCAGAGTCCCCATTTCTGGCCATCAATACGATACCTTTTCTGCTGTTCACCCACTCGCTGACCGGGTGAGTTCATGTTAAGAGAGCACAGTTTTAAATCTCTGCACTCAGAGAAAACCTTAAGAGAGTCATCGTCCTTGAATTCCTAGCTCCCACATACGCACTGTTTATACCTAGTCTAATCGTGGTAAGGAAATAGGCAGTTGTTTAAATATCCAAGAACCCAAAGCGCCTTAGTTTGTGCCAGCAAACATGGATCTTCAAAGATAGAGTCCTCAACAGTTTTACATTCCAAACCACACTTCCCAATAAAAATGATCCTCCAGAGCAAGTTCCAAAGTAAGCTCCAGGCCCGGATCCCAGGCCATGAGTTCTACGGGAGGGCGTCATCCACAACCCACCGGAAATTTGGCATGTTGTTTAGACAACCCGTCTCCAGCAAGCTGCCTTTGATGGCAACGCCAGATGGGCTTCTCTGGGCACCAGCTGACCTCTTCCTGCTCACCTTCACTGGGCTCCCCTCTTCGGTGGCCCCTCCCCTCCAGCTCCTAGTGCCCTGCACGAACCCTCCTCTTGGCCAAGCAGATACATTGACTCAACTGATCAGATAACTATGATGATCATTTTTCTTGGCCAATCAATGCTGTGTCACTTCAGGTCTCTGGAAAATTTCCTCCAACAACTTGACAGCCCTATCTACTTACAGAGTTCTTAAAACCTAGATGCAGGTTGAGCCCAGATTCCAATTTCAAATCTCCATTGGCTCACACTTGGGATATGTTCTGTCTTCCATCTCCAGCTGGCCCACTGTCATGCCCTTTCCTCTGGAACGAAGACTTCCCCACATCCATCTTCACATTCCTCACACTTACACTAGTGGAATTTATAGCTTGCTAACTCAGCCTTGCCCCAAAAAGCAAGCAAGGGGGAATTTGGTTCAGGGCTCGTCTGCTGGGCAGGAAATAGTCAAAGTTCCAATTTTTGACCATTTAGCCCAAATTTTCCCTCCTTTGCCCTCTTTCCCCACTTGAAAGACTTGCCTTCTAGAGGTCTCTGCTTAACTTTTTCAGCATCCAGCACTTGACTTGAACACTGCCTCGTTAAGGTTCAGGGGAAAAAAAGGCCTACAGGAAGTTTGTGGAATCAGACCCTTTTCCTGCTCCGGGCTGTTCCTCAGCAGTCCAGTAGGAGATGTTCTAGGAAGATGCATTGACTTGTAGGCCACCTCGGTGTCTGTAGGTAAATCACTGGCTATGAAATGACCTGTGAAATGGGGTAAATTTCTACCCTGCTGCACTGAACGGAGGCATGGACACGCCCAGGAGCTCCCACGACTTCTTAGAGTTCTCGAACGCAACTCAAACAAAGAGAAGACCTCATTGAGTCAGGGTCCCCTCAGCCATTTCCTGTTTTGTGGAAAGCAGACACTTGGACTCATTTACTCATTCATTCAACAAACATTCTTTGTGCCCCGGCTCAGGGCCAAGTATGAGCTATGCTGAGGGTATACCAGGGAAACACCAAATAACAATAATCCTTGCCTTCAAAGAGGCCCAGAGCCTCAGGAAGGACTCATGCCTCAAGCCCCATTTCTATTTCGGGTGCCTTGACCCCTCCTGACCTCCTGACCCACTACTGAGGGCTGGGAAAGAATTGCCCCTCTCTTCTCATTTAATCCCCCATCCCCTTTGGCGGGGGGGGGGTGAAATAGAGACTGATCAGGTACAAGGTCCCCTTCCCTCCTTGCGTTCATCGTTTCCTAGCCTCTAGTCATCTCAGTTACCTTGTCCATAAACTAGTAGGTACGATTTCCTGTCTACTTTGTAGGGGTGTTACAATGACTAAGAATCACATTTAAGTAAAGTGCCTGGCACAGAGTAATTGCTCAAAAAACAAAGGCAGCTATTTCAATAAGAAATGAAAAGAGGTATAGTAGTTGTTCCACAAGTCGAAGCTATTAATGTGGTAGTTCTTTGTCGTCAATCCAAAACTCCAAGGGCTGATCCATCGAGGTGAGGCTCGATAGAGAGCGGTGGAGGATTAGTTTTCCCTGGCTCCTCTCTCTTCTCGCATCCCACAAACCCTGTTTGGACAAGCCTGTCTGCTCTGTCCTCGGGAGCTCAGGGTGTCTTGGTGCCTCAGGCAGCCCGAGTCCTACCTGCGGAAGCTTTCTGTGCAGCCAAGGGTCAAGCAGTTGGCAAAGTCAAGCCAGCCAGCTGCCGTGAAGTGATACTTCTGAAGGAAATCCTGGATCGGTCCTGCAAGGGAGCTGTAAACTGCAGCCTGGATTAACCCGGGCTGTTCATCAGTGTGTCTCAGCTGCTCATCCTCTCGGCCAGCCGGGCAGCTGGGCGAGGACTCCAGGACCGCCACTCCCAGCACCCAGAATGGCCAGAGGGAGCAGTGGGGATTCCTGTTCCCGACAAGCTCTCTGTCCCAGAAAAGGGATTAAGCGTGCCCTGACAAAGTTCCCTCTTCCATCAGTGTTTCCTGGGAGTGAAGTGGGGGAGAAAAGAGACCTGAACCAGCCATTCCTTCCTCCCTTAGAAATCCCTTCAAATGGCTCCATGCCGCCTTCACACTTTCCATCTGAACAAGCCAACCACTGTTTTACTGCCATCACGTGGGTCTGTGTTCTTGGTAAAATGATGCGAATAATGCCAACTGCAGAGGATTGCAGTAAGAAGTAAGTGATAGATCACTCATGAAAGCACTTACCCAAGTTTCTGGTCTGTGATGAGGACAGAACGCATGCTAGGACTGCCTTTTTCTGAGTAATTGTGTAAGGTGGTGTTGCGCAGGGTGAGGAAAGCAAGCCCATATGTCTGTCTTAGAGCTCTCTCGTTGTAGAGGTGACTGAAACCTGACTCAAGTCGATTAGAAGAAAAATAAAAGGAATCCACTGGCTCATGGAATTCATAGGTGTGGCTAGACATAGAGGCTCAGAGGAGGTTTTCAAGGCTCTTTTTCGCTATCTCTTAGCTGGCTCTGCTAATTCTCTTTGCTGTTGGCCTCATTCTCTCCTGTCACAAACAGCCTCTCTCCATGTGGGAAGAAAGACAGCGATGGAAATCATGATCCGAGAGGAAGAGGCACATGTGCTCTCCCGGTGTCCACCTTTCAAATCTCATGGCACGACCTGGCCTTTTGTGGGTCACGTGCCTCTTCCTTGGACCAGGAGTCAGTATGACCTATGGGCCAAATCCAGCCTACCTCCTGCTTTTGGACAGTGTGTCCAGCATGGTGTTGTCATTTTTAAACGGTTGGGGGAAAAAGCCCAAAAGAAAGATCATATTTTCTAATTCTTATAAATTATATGAAATTCACATTTTAGTGTCCATAAATTTGTTTTACTGGACACACTGCAGCCATTCATCTACGTATTGCTTATGTCTATTTTCCTCTACAACACTAGAAGTGGAGTAGTGGTAACAGAGACCAGATTGGCCCACAAAACCTAAAATATTGCTATCTGCTCTTTACAGAAAAATTGTGCTGACCTTGCCCTAGACCAGTCACAGTAAACAAGAAGACAGGATACTCTGGTTGGATCTGAGTCACACGCCCACACCTAAGAGACAGACAAGGTAAGATAAGTAATAATACTTTATAATTGTTGAGCACTCAGAGAGTGAAGCATTGCTACCAGCACTTCATCCGTATTAGCTTTCTTAGTCTTTATAATAACTTTTATTATCCCCATGTGATAGACAAAAATGCTGAGGCACAGAAAGGTTAAGGAACCTGTCCAAAGTAACACAGCAAATAAGTGGTAGAGCTGAGATTTGAACCAAGTCATTTGGCTGCAGAGGTCACTCTGGCCACCGCTCAGGTCTGTTGCAGCCAAACAACATGAGAGGGGGAGTAGGACGGTTTTGCAGGTAAAGAGGGGTGTTGGGGAAAAGAAACAACACGAAACCATAACAATGTCTGATCACTATGGCTTTGGGAAACTTGTCCTTAACTTCTCAGAATCTCAGTTATTTTGCTTTTTTGTTTTGTTTTGAACTAGTGTGAAGTGGCGTGAGATCAGCCCTTTGGGGTGGAAGTCGTGGTGTTGCTAACATTCATGCTGTACTTACTTCAGGCTAGTCCTAAGTACTTTGTGGATATTGTCTCATCAAGGAAGCCAAAGCTTTGAGAGTTTACATAGGTTATCCAGGGGTGCACGGTGTCCTGACGAGAAGCCAGGTCTGTCGACCTCAAGGGCCTGGGCACACAGCCATTACACCACACTGCTTCCCATCCCAGAGGATGAAGAGACATCAGCTCTCTAGTGGACATAGTAGAGAGCCTGACACATTGTAGGCCCTCCATTCAGGTTAGTTTCTTCTCTTCCTCTTTCTTGACTTTTCCTATTCACATAACGGAGATGTGTATGAGCAAGAAATCCATATGTATCCTTTGGAAGAACATTTTAAGGAAAATTAAAAAAAAACTCCCTTTAATCAGTCTTGCTGTCAAAAAGGCAGTGCAAAAATAGCAAAGGTTCAGAGAAGGGCAGCGAAAATAATGTGTGGCATGCATGGCAGAAGAGCATGCCATGAAAGAGGTATTCCAAACCCGGGGATCATTTCATTTGGAAAGGCAAGCTCCCAGAGGCACAGTGTTTACAGTATCACAAGCTGACGACAGGTATAGGAAACGCTAATCAGGACCTGGTATTTACTTTTCCCCCAAAATACAAGAACCAGACTGTTTAACGCATTGTGTAATAGCCGTGTCACCTTCCACTTTGGAACGCTATCAAAGTGAGCTCTACCCTCCCTTCCTACTGACTGTGCTGCCAAGCCACACCTCCTGCCCCAATCAGTACACGAGACACTGCGCTCTACACGTCCCACTCAGAATCGAGGTTTCTAGCTGGAAGGTGTGCTGGGCCAGGTAGACCAGCTCCCCTTGCTATACACGAAGGGCAAGCCCAGTAAGGGGACGTGGTTTGTCCAGATCTGCAGGGTGAGCCCGTGGCACGTCTAGATTTAGCTGGGCCTTGTGACCGGTCAGAGGAACTGGACTGAGGTCCTGGCTAGACCTTGACGACCTTCCCGACACTCAGCATCCTCATTTCTAACGTGGGTGGAAGATAAATCATGAAAGTAGCCTAATGCTCAGTTCCGTACATTCCGGCTTAATGCTCAGTTCAGCACTTTTTCCTCCATTCTGCTCCTTCGAATAGCTTTCTGTAGGAAAAGGGCGCAATGCTGGATTGTTGAAAAAAATTGGAAGATGCAGCACCCCCTCCCCCTCTTGACTTCCCCCACCAACAATAACGGCCAAACTTCAAAAGAAACACACCCGCAAATGGTGACCACTTTTTCCCGGAGTGGAACCCTGCAGTCAGATACTGGCCAGGGCGATCCTTGAACAACTTGGTTACAATCCAAGCCTGTTTTCAGTGGGGAATAAAGTTCATGTTTTGGAGGCAGTATCCTTGACTTTTTTATCCTGTTATTCAAATATTTCCTAATAATCTTCGGCATTTATACACTCAAGAGACCTTGAAGGAAAAGGATGCAGGGCTCCAGTCTTTTTTCCTTCCTTTTGCTAATGAATAGATGTTTTCTTTCTGAATTCACTGGCCCTATCACCCTATTTTTTTTTTTTAACACTCAAATAACCCTCCCAGTGAAAGATCAACTAGCAAATGGGAAATCATAAGTTACCAAGTTTGGGTTTGGACTTAATACTACGAGTGCCTTTTCAACGTGAAAAACCTAAGTAGAGAGGAATTGAAATTTGAGCAAATCCATACATAACGCATCAATTAGTTGGAATAAGTGTGGGTGTTTCTGGTGCCACCTATTGGTCATAGCGTAAGACTGACCGTATGCAGTATGGTTGGTCCCACGAGTGAATGAATACCAAATGGAATTTACGCTGGAGCAGACCCGGTTACATATTTCAACAGGCCGCCTGAATGTCAAAATATGGTGACTGTTGCTTGAGCATCATCTTTAGTCACAGCTACTTGGAAGTGTAGGACTATTTTACTATGTGGTTTTGCCTTGGTTTACTCACCAATTACATGCGTAGAGAGAAATACATAATGAGGCACAATCTCTGGGAACTCTGGATTAATGAACCAACACTCAGATTCAAACGATTTTTGTGTCCTGTGATTCAGAACCGGTGTTGGTGTCCTGCCCAGATCGCTTTACCAGCCAGTGCACCAGGCAGTTTCCCTGAGCTGCTGGGAAGTTGGCTAATCCGACGCACAGCTACCCGATTCTCTGGAGAATTGCCCTTGGCCAAGAGGGAGCCACCTTGACCAGGAGGCTACGTGCACACGTACACATTCATGCGGCCTTCATAGCCAGTGGCCAATAACTGACTGTTGCAGAGGCACAGAAGGCCAGTCCTCCTAACCTTAAGGCGACGCCAACCCAGTGGGGCAGTGTTGCTCCAGAGCGCCCCACGGGATCAAGCCGAAGCCAAATTCTTGTTTAGCACCCACTTTCCCTGTCCTGTGTGGTTTCTCTTTGAAAACACTCCATAAATCACTTGAACACAACTCCTCTTGGGCTCTGCTTCCAAGGGAGCTGACCTAAGACAAGAACTACCCCATGGAAAGCCATATCTGTAATGATGAAAGTCATGAGAGCAACATAGCCCTTCAGGTCTATGAGTGTGGTTTTTCCCAACATGCTCGAGTGGCTAAACTAAGCAACTTTTCTCCATCAGTGGCAGGGCCCGGATTAAACAGCAGCAGTGATCCTGCTCTGTGGGACCAAGGACCTGTGTGATGATATGAAATATATCCTTGAAAAATGGCACTATGCCTGTGTTTTCTGAGAAATGCATTTAGTTTCAAAATAGTACATCCGTGCTGGCATTAGACCTAGTACTCCCAGGGGCAATGAAGAATGACCTGGAACTGGAGCACTTGAGGCCTTCCACACTTCGGCATCTTCTGGAAAAGCCAGGACTTTTTGGCTTGTGCCAAAGGAGAATGTTGGGGAAAGGAGAAAGTTCTGCAGGGGACAGTTCTGGAAATCTCCTAAGAATGGGGGGCTGATTGGGTTGGGTTGTGCCTGCGAAAGTTGCAGCTGGTTCTCCAGAAGTCGAAGTGCCCAGTAAGGTGGGGTCTGGTCAGGCCCGGGTTTGATTCTCCAACTTACTAACTGAGTTTCCTCATCTACAGAATGGGAAATCCTAATATACACTCCCTCAAGCTTTGGTGGGGGAGGGGGGAGGTAGAATTAGCACCAGTTTAGCAGCTGGTATACATTAGCCTGTGACTAAAAGGCAGCTACTTTTCTGCACTCGAGCGGTAGCATCTACCGATCAGCCTGGCTTCTCTCACTAATAGGGTGATATTATGGCCTCATTCATTCATTCAACTTGTTTCGAACAAGTGGGGAAAAGGATGCTGCTTATTGAGAGCTCTAATGGGGATTCCCCCCCCCCAAGAGCTATTTCAATTTTTAAAATTTTTTTTAATTAGTCCTCAGATTATTATGATCCTCACATAATGTATGGCCATCTGTAACCTTGAGCAGACTGTACAGTGTTCAGATGTGCCGCACTTTGGGTAAGCAGGGCTAAAATCTATCCTTCTTCCCCTCACCAAGCCATGAACCCCACAGGTGGTGTCAACCAGGAGGTGATATTTTACTAGTTCTCATAGAAAATAGGTTAGAAATAGCCCTGACATTGTACAAGCCCTTTATTCAAGATTAGATCCCTCCTGTGGGCAGAGGGGACTACGAGGACCCCCTGAAGAGAGGACCAAGGTGTCATGCTCTCTAGACCCACTTTCTTCCCCCAATGTGCCCAAGCCTCGCAAATAAAGCCCGACAAGGATATTTTAGGCCATAGTAATTACCTGCCAGGGGTCTCTTCAAAATATGGTGCCTAGCTCAGATGTCCCCATATCATAATATTCAAGGTAGGGTCTGAAAAATCACCAACACCATCACCTGGGGTACTTGATGGAAAATGCAATTTCCTGAGCCATACACCTGACCTTCTAGATTCTACAATCTCTAGACATTAAATTAGGGAACGGCTGTTGAGATATTATTAATTTCTCCCTCATAGGCTTCCTTTCATTCCCTTCTATAGAAGAGTCATGGTAAAGTGTTGAATGTACCCTAGAAAGGCTCTTCCTCTTAGAAGAAGCCTGAGGATTCAAAAGCCATAGGCTTCCTTTCCCTTGATAACCTCCTTCCACTCCACATTCCATTCCCCCAACACATACATAATATCAACTCTCACAGGGCTCTTCCTTCTCTCTCCCTTTCTTGTTTCTGGTTGGTGGTGTATAGAACATATCCCCCAGCTAGCAGATGCAGCCTGGTGAGGGCTATCCTTAAAATTCTTGTTTACTTTTTAGAATCACATCTAGCATTTTCTATTGCTCTTCCTAGAGTTCTGGGTTGCCCAAGACCTTCCAAGCAACCTAACTGTGTCCTTGGTGGCAATCCTAACAGTCAGGGAATGTCCACATGATGGGTTGTTAAGTTAATGATGCCTTCAATACAGCATAGGCTTCACATAATAGTAGTTAATATATGAACACATCACTGTCAACATAAGGTTTGCCCATTGGAGAACCAAACTGAGCTGTTCTATAAGCAACAACTACACTATGAAGTATACATCTAGAATTGTGTCAAGTTTACTTTGCCCACTTCCTACATAATTACTTCCAAGTGAACATTAAGAATTAATTCATTAAAAGATATAGTAAGAAACATTCAACACCTATGCTAGGAGTTAGAGCTAGAGATAAACCAAATGTGTCTCAATCTTCATGAAATTCAGCCCTAGTAGAAGAAGGCCTATGGAAGCATTCTGTGACAAAGATAAGACTATATCACTTAAGGGATTATCATTACTAACAAAAGAGTCTTGCACTATAACTTAGATGCTGAGAAGAAAAGTAATATTTACTGACCACCACTGAATCTTCACAAAGATCCTACTGACTTGATTGTTGGGTCAGTTATGATGCCTCCAGGTGCAAGAAATAGGGAACCCAACTAACAGTGACTGAAGCAAGAAGAAAAATGTATCATGGGGTGCCTGGGTGGCTCAGTCGTTAAGCGTCTGCCTTTGGCTCAGGTCGGGATCGAGCCCCACTTTGGGCTCCCTGCTCTGCGAGGAAAGCCTGCCTCTCCCCCTCCCACTCCCCCTGCTGGTGTTCCCTCTCTCGCTGTGTCTCTCCCTGTCAAATAAATAAATAAAATCTTTAAAAAAAAAAAGAAAGAAAGAAAGATGTATTATTTCATTTAACCACAGGCCAGATGTAAAGATTACTGGGGTTGATTAACTCAGTAGCTCCAGTTATATCTGCAAGAACTCATGTTCTTTCTGTCCTTCTGCTCTCTTATTGTATTAGCGTTCTTCAGAAAAACAGAACCAACAGGATATACATGCAGATATACCACACACATAACTGTGTACACACATATATTTAAAGAGATTTATTATAACAAATTAGGTATGGAGGCTAACCTGTCCCCAAGATCTGCAGGGTAAGTTGGCAAGCTGGAGACCCAAGAGAGCTGATGGTATAGTTTCAGTCTGGAGCCTGGCAGGCTCAAGAACCAGGAAAGAACCAATAGTTCAGCTAGAGTCCAAAGGCAGAAATAAAACAATGCCCCAGCTTGAAGGCAGGAAAGCAGGAGGAATTTCCCCCATTTCAGGGGAGGGCTAACCTTTTTATTCTATTTAGGCCTTCCACTGATTGGATGAGGCCCATCCACATTAAGGAGAGCAATCTGCTTTACACACTCTACTGATTTAAATGTTAAACACATTCAAAAATCCTCACAGAAACACTCAGAATTATGTTTAACCAAATACCTAAACACCCTGTGGCCCAATCAAGTTGACACATTAAATTTAATCATATATTCATCTTTGTCATTTGACCTATACCCTTTTTGGTATGAGGAATGGCCACAACACTGCTAGCGATCACATCCTCACATGACATCCAAAAGTTGGAGTAAGAAAAGGCAGATTTTTCCACCATACCTTTTGAAAGTTAGGGTGAACCCTCCCTACCTATCCCCCACACGTCTATATCCATCTCATTGGCTACTATTATATCATATATATACATCACATATATCACCTATTCCTAAACAAATCACTTGCAAGGGGAAAATTTACCCCAAGCCCAAAGACTAGGAAAGAGCTCCTCTTCTTAAGAAGCACTTGATATTGATAAAGGGCTAGTATCTAAAATCTATAAAGAACTTATCAAACTCAACACCCAAAGAACAAATAATCCAATCAAGAAATGGGCAGAAGACATGAACAGACATTTCTCCAAAGAAGACATCCAAATGGCCAACAGACATATGAAAAAGTGCTCAACATCACTCGGCATCAGGGAAATACAAATCAAAACCACAGTGAGATACCACCTCACACCAGTCAGAATGGCTAAAACTAACAAGTCAGGAAACGACAGATGCAGGCGAGGATGTGGAGAAAGGGGAACCCTCCTACACTGTTGGTGGGAATGCAAGCTGGTGCAGCCACTCTGGAAAACAGTATGGAGGTTCCTCAACAAGTTGAAAATAGAGCAATTGCACTACTGGGTAATTACCCTAAAGATACAAATGTAAGTGATCCGAAGGGGCATGTGCACCCAAATGTTTATAGCAGCAATGTCCACAATAGCCAAACTATAGAAAGAACCTAGATGTCCATCAACAGATGAATGGATAAAGAAGATGTGGTATATATATATATATATACACAATGTAATACTATGCAGCCGTCAAAAAATCCTGAAATCTTGCCATTTGCAACGACATGGATGGAACTAAAGGGTATTATGCTAAGTGAAACAAGTCAATCAGAGACAGACAATTATCATAGGATCCCTCTGATATGAGGAATTTGAGAGGCAGGGCGAGGGGTCATGGGGGGTGGGGAGGGAAAAAATGAAACAAGATGGGATGGGGAAGGAGACAAACCATAAGAGACTCCTAATCTCACAAAACAAACTGAGGGTTACTGGGGGGTGGAGAGGGAGGGATAGGGTGGATGGGTTATGAACATTGGGGAGGGTATGTGCTATGGTGAGTGCTGTCAATTGCGTAAGGCTAATGATTAACAGACCTGTAACCCTGGGGCAAAGAATACATTTTATGTTAATTAAAAAAAAAAAAAGGAAGAAGCAGCACTTGATATCTTGATACATTGTTGTTAGGAAGAAAGGTTTGGATTGGGCACATAGGGGCCGGGAGAGGCTACTGGCTTAACAACCAACAATGTCTTCCATAATTTCTATTATCCCATTTTAAAGATATGAACACTTAGGCTCAGAAATACTGAGTTGGTCAGCATCACACACTTAGTAAACTGTCAAGCATGAAGTTCCAATCAGATCTTTCCAGCTCTAATTTGCTTGCTCTATTTGCAGGTCTATTTGTAAATATTCTTAACTCCGCCTATACTGTAACCTTGGGCAAGTGCCTTATTCCCTCCAAATCTTCATTTCTATCACTGATAAATAGACATAACAACAGTCCTTACCTTTTAGAGTATCGTTTAACTTCATGGATGTAAACTTTCACTATTACAGATCTTCCCTGACTTATGATGGAGTAACATGCTGATAAACCCATCATATGTTGAAAATACCATTAAGTCAAAAATGCATTTAATCTATGGAACATCATGGCTTAGCCTCACCTATCTTCAAGGTGCTCAGAATACTTATCTTAGCCTACAGTTGGGCAAAATCCTCTTAACACAAAGCCTATTCCTATTTTATAATCAATGCTGAATCATCTTATGTAATTGACTGAATACCGTACTGAAAGTGAATAGAATGCCTGTTCGGGTACAGAATGGTTGTAAGTATGTGGGATGTTTATGCTTATAAGTTGTGGCTTCCTGCCACTGCCCAGCATCATAAGAGAGGATCATCCCCCCATATCACTAGCCTGAAGAAATATCAAAAGTCAAAGTTCAAAATATGGTTTTTCCTGAGTGTGTATTGCTTTTGCACATTGTAAAGTCATAAAATTATAAGTTGAACCATTGTTAAGTCGCAGACTATCTGTATTTGCTGCCCCACCACAGTATAAAGAGCTACATAGTGTACAACTGTAGGGGGCACTATTCACCTAGAATACACAATGAACTATCCCTCTGGAGTTTCACCATAGCTTATTAAGTGGTACAGAAAACTTACCTCTAGAATGAGAAGTGGAGAATTCTTGGATTTAAGTAGTACAACACTGGCAAGTTTTAACTCAATGCCACAACAAACAGGTGAAGGAGAGCTAACAGAATTTTCCAAGCCCAATGGTAAGGACCTTCATATATGCATCTCATTAATTCTCACAAAAGCCCTAGGTTGATAAAGAAATTTTGTTAAGCTTTTGTTTTTCCCGTAGACAGCTACCATGGTATGTTTTAATTCTAAGAAGGAAACAGAATTTCCTGATTTCCTTGCTAGAAGATACTGTCAGTCATTCAACACCTTTCCTGGGGCTCACTGTGTTTCTGTGTTCTACCTGCCAAGGCTTCTGCATGATGTGGTACATACTGATCTGTGAAGTCAAAAGGCCTATGTTCTAGCCTTACTCTTTATGTATAGCAATGTATCAAAGTGAACAGTCAATTAACATTTCCTTTTCCCTCTCTGTCCACATTTATCGGCAAATGAGGTGATGAGGTAGATTCTTTGGTTTCTAAGAGTGGTTTCTTGTTTCTTTTTTCTTAAGAGAGAGTGTGCACATGCTCTTGCACATGAGAGATGGGGGGAGGTTGCGGAGGGACAGAGGGAGGAGGGAGAGAGAATCTTAAGCAGGTTCCATGCCCAGTGCGGAGCCCATTGCGGGGCTCGATCTCACAACCCTGAGATCATGACCTGAGCCAAAATCAAGAACTGGACACTTAACTGACTGAGCCACTCAGGCACCTCTCAATAGTTTCTGAGGGCCCAGTTATGCGAAGTAATCTATCACCCAGCTCTCTGTATATGCAGGCTAAACCTTCAGGTCTGAGTAATAGGTCTGCTGCTATTTACCCAAACAATCCTGGTTTGTTAAGGAGGTAGAAGGAAGACAGTGTGATGTGATGGGAAGAGTCCTGAAGGCAGGGTAAATGATATCTAATGCTAACGCTGTCTTGGAGAATTCATCAGTTTCTTTTTATCTGTTAAGTGGGGTTCTGCAGAAGATGATCAGGAAGGTTCCTTACAGGTCGATGGTAGTCTAACAGATGCTTTCAGATGCTATGGTTTCTTTGCATGTGTTTGAAAATTGTTTTCCTAAAATGTGTCCCTTGTTCTTGTTTTAGGACAGAAATGAAACCCAGGTATAGATTCTTGAAGGCCAAATAGATAACAGAAAAAACAAACAAACAAACAAAAAACAAAAAGAAAACCAAAGGTAGGAAGGCCTAAAATGCAGTCGAATTCTTGAAATTAAAAAATTGAGGACTACTAAGATGTCCATCGACAGATAAATGGATAAAGAAGATATGATATGATGTATATATACATACACACACACACACACACAATGAAATACTACTCAGCCATCAAAAAAATGAAATCTTGCCATTTGCAATGACGTGGATAGAACTAAAGGGTATTATGCTAAGTAAAAGAAGTCAATCAGAGAAAGACAATTATCATATGATCTCACTCACATGTGGAATTTAAGAAACGAAACAGAAGATCATAGGGGAAGAGAGGAAAAAATAAAACAAGATGAAATCAGAGAGGGAAATAAGCCATAAGAGACTCTTAATCATAGGAAGTACACTGAGGGTTGCTAGAGGGGAGGGGGATGGGAGAATGGGGAAACTGGGTGATGGGCCTTAGGAGGGCACGTGATGTAATGAGCACTGGGTATTATATAAGACTGAAGAATCACTGACCTCTACCTCTGAAACGAATAAGACATTGTATGTTAATTAATTGAATTTAAATTAAAAAATGAGAAAAAAATTTTAAAGTTAAAGGCTGTTGAAGGAAAATCAGATAAAAATGCAGGAATCTAGAAATTCCCAGGATGTGATAAATGAGTGATCTTTAATGTCTGCCCTTTTGGGGGAACAATTTCTGTTACCTTAGCAATGCACACTGTAAGAATTCAAGAAATAGTTATTGACTGATTAACTTTACTATAATGATTGGCACAGAACTGATTATCGAAGGTTCCTTGTAGTTCTAGTGTCCCATGATACATTCTGGTGAATTACAACACAGGTCTGCCTGACTCCTCAGCCTGAGCTCTCAACCATTAGGCATCCTACTTTAGACAGCTCCATTGCCTCCACAAGTTGGAATTCAGTGTTCTCAGGGACTCTGTTTCCTTACCTGTAAAATGGGGAGAATAACGGCAGGTACTGTATGGGTTTGTTCACTTAACAAATATTTACTGAGTACCTGCTAGATACCAGGGATATCTTAGTGAATCAGACAGTTAAGACCCTATGCTTGTAGAGATTCTTCCTAGTTAGGACTGAAAATTAACAAATAAGCAAGTGAATAATCAAGACAGCGAATAGACATCAGTAAGTACCGTGAAAGAAATAAAACAGGACTAAGGAGTGACTGGACAGAAGGATGAAACAGGAGCGTTGGAGAAGATATCTCAGAAGAAATGACATTTGACAAGAAGGAACAGGCCCGGCAAGATGGAGGAGAAGACGATGATGGCATTCTACACAGAGGAGAGACTACAGACCCTACAGCAAGAAATGGCTGGGCATGTTTTAGGAATAGAGGGAAGGTCAATGTAGCTGGAGTGTGGTGAGCAAGGCAGGGGTGTGACCGAAGGTGAGGGAAACGGCCAGATCTTACAGGACTTTGCAGGCCTGATAAATTTTCTTTCAACAGCAATGGGAGACCACTGACGAGTTTCCAGCAGTTTCAGAGACGAGCATGATCTGTGGAAGGTGGTATGAAAGCGTCCCAGTTTGCGATGTAGAGAAGAGATTGTCAATGAGCAGTGGTGGGGAGAGGCCTGTCAGGAGACTCCACGTGAGAGCAGATGGGGACTGGACAGTTTGTGGTGGTGGAGATAGAGAGTGAAGAGAAGTAATTCAAATTTAGGGTATCTTCTAGGGGGCATGTGGGTTAAATGAGGTAACCTATGCAAAACATCTTACAAAGTGCCTGATAGAAGGGGCTCAATGAAGCTCTTGCTGAAGATAATATAGCCTGGTGTAGCAAGCCAGTCACAATTCCATAAGTCAAAGAGAAATCTGCCAAATACTTAGGTCAGAGAGCAGATTAGCAAACTGGTTCAAACACTCATTATTTATGTGCCACTTGGGCCAGTCACATTTGGGGCCTCAGCTTCCCCATTTATAAAATGAGGAGTGGGCCAAATGAACTCTAAGGCAGCTTCCAGAGCTAACATCCTCCGAATATTATGATGGGCTATAACATCAGGATTTGCTCAGAGAAGCAGAGTCACTGTAAGTGAGGTAGAATAAGGAATTTATAGCAAGGACTAGACCTTACAAAACTATGGAAACCAGTGAAGTACTTTACGTAAGGCATTGCCTCTGTGCTTGGTGTCGGGCCCAAAGTCATGAGAGATCAGCAAGCCCTGCAATCAAGAAGGAAAGCGAGACACAAAGTTTGGGAAGTCAAGGGCAAACTGGAACACACGGGGACAAACTGGATCCCAAGTCTGTCTAACCGTCTCTAATCTTGATGCAGGTGACTTGCAGAAGCTAGAGCCCTTAACCATGGAGCTATTCCTCGTGAACCTAGACCAAGACCCAGGACCTGAAGGAGGAGCTCATGCAGGTCCAAGCGCTGCCCTTGTCAGTAAGAGAGCCAGCCGACTCAATGTCATCAAGGCACCAAACTGTGATTTTCAGAGTAGAAATCACGGCTTTGCTTCTGCCTCTCCAGTCTTGTGCCAGTTTCTCTTGTGACCAATCCCAATCTAGAACCACGTAGGGAAGGGAATTCTGCCAAATGAGTTCCACTGCAGCTAAACTGACAGCATAGAGCTAACAGAATCCACTCCTTGTCACCGTGGCATTCAGACACACCTTATTTAAAAGCACACATAGCTATTAAATAAAGATAACAGCAAAATCATGCTTTCTCTTATCATGACCCAACGGTCCCTCATGCAACTGAAAGCAGTCTATCCTTCTCGCCAGGAGAGGCTACAAGGTCCCTCTATGCACCTGTGGGTGATATTCATTCTTTTTCTAGCTGAGTCACTCTCTCCTTTGGAGGTAAGGGCTTTGGCAGGTGATTAGGTCATGAGAGCAGAGTCCTTATAAAAGAGACCCCAAGGAGTCCCCTCACCCCTTCTGCCCTGGATGGACACAGCAAGGAGACAGCCACCTAGGAACCAGGAAACGGGCTCTTACTAACACTGACTCTGCTGGTGCCTTGATCTTGGAGCTCTTAGTATCCAGAACCATGAGAAATAAATGTGAAGTGCTGCATTATAGTAGCCCAGATGGATTAAGATAGACATAAAGCAATCACCATCATGGATTTTGTGTGTCAGGAATTTGTAAAGGCACAGCAGGGGTGGTGGTTCTATGCCTCGCAACGTCTGGGTTGAGATGACTCGAACAGCTGGGGGTAGGAACCCCTGGGACCAGAGAATCTACTTCCAAGATGGTTTCTTCATTCATACTTCTGGTGCTCAGCCAGGGGTGGCTGAAGGAGAGGCTCACCTGGCACTGTCAACTGGTAAGCCTATATGGTGGTGTCAGGGTAGCTGGAGGGCTGCTTACAGGGCTGCTCAGAGCTCCGAAGCCAATCTCCCAGCAAATAAGGAAGAATCTGCATGGCCTTTTATGACATAGCTTTGGAAGTCCCCTGGTGTCACACTGTATTCTATTGGTTGAAGAAGTCACAAGCCCTCCCAAATTCAAGGGGAGTAAATATAAACTCTGCCCTTCAATGGGAGGAATGTCAAAGAACTTGAGGCTATGTTTTAAAACCACCACCTGATACCTTGTCTAGTCTAGTTCATGTTTATCCATAGCAGGTGGCTGGTTCACACTTTTTCATTATTTTGCATTAGTTTTATTACTGTTCATTTCTCACCTGTATCAACTGATGAGAATGCTGCCTGTGAGATTATTATTACCGGTGCTTTCCCTTCCATGCTTCCCTGGGTCTCTTGGAAAGTCACACACAGCTAGACTCACATTTCAATTTTTCTACAAACTTACTACTTACAGGTGATCTCCTGACTTAGAACTCTTCGGCTGGATACTCCTGCGTATATGGCCTATATGATTCCTAATGCCTTCTGTTGACAATATTGAGAACAGTGGTCAACTAGCCAATGAACAATGATAAGAAAATATCTTGGGCTGACTCATGAAGTTTAGAAACAGGTTTCTGAATCACACAACAATTCTCACCAAGACATTTTTCTACCTTAAAATATTTAAGAATCTGCACAGAAAAACAAAAAAGGAAGAGAAGTGATTAACAAAACCTCTGAGTTCTGAAGAAAGCAGAAAGCTGTCTTGTAGGCATGGCCTGTAGAGTAGACTTGACCATCATTCTGGAACCAGCTGGGTTGCATTTTGATGGCCTCCTATACCCAGAACATAACGAAGTCTCTTTTTCTGAAGAATTAGAGCACTGATAGCCTGAACTATTCGGTTACTTATTCAACAAGCATCTATCGAGTGCTGTGGATGGACGAGGCGGATTCTCCTTTGCTGCCCAGGAACACAATGATGAAGAAGACAGCTTCTGACCTCGAGGGGCTGCGAAAGGGATCAAAACCAAGCCAAAACCAAAACTGATACCAAAACAAAATCCCCAACTTATAATGAGTAAGGGAGCTCAAGAAAAAGCACTTAATTATAAATAAGTTTCACTCTGGGTCTTGTGTCTTAGTCTCCTCTAACGTGGTGTAAGCTCATTGGAGGCGGGAACAACATTCTAATGCCTTCATACGTCCCAGGACACTGCTCAGTGGCACATCCACAAGAACCTATCACGAAACATTTGCTACTGGTTTGACTGACAAATAAACGAAATGAAGGTGGAGAGGTACGATGTATGTTGGTGGTATTTTTTTGCCTCCTGTGTGGGTTCGCAGTTGCCCATCTGTATATTAGACCATCACCACGAACAAATAAGACTGTCCTCTGTACCATCTTACGCTCGGTAGGAGGAACAACAGGGCTCTGATTCTTTGACATTCAAGACCTTTCTAGTCTTGATTCTTCCTGGGCTAGTGGTGCAAGTGATAAGAAGGCGGGGGTTTGGCTCTCCTCTTGGGGCCCATGATTCCTCAACTTTGAGCAAGATGAGTGTTCCCTCCTGCTTTACTCAAGTACACATGCTTTCGTGTCATAACTAGTTTGGGTGCAGAGGGAGACGTAGCTCCCAGACCATCTATAAACTGACGGGATGTGACCTGGCTTCTCTCCATGCTTCCCTAGCTCCATGATAAATTCCCAGTCCTTATGAGGTTTTGGTCCCAGGGAATTTTCCCCTCAAAAACCAAACAGGATAATAAGGAACCATTTTCTTGCATTTTCTATCAAGACTGCTCTTTGTGAGTTCTAAATGTTCTGTCCATATTCAAAGAAGCTGGTTTCTTCTTGAGTGGTTGGAATAAGACTTCTCTTGGAAGCTACTGAATATGGATTAGTTGGATTGTTTCGCAGGAAATAAAAAGCAGGCTCTGGGGTGACTACTTCAGCACTTAATTGGGTTAGCAAAGAATGGCAAATGAGAGGTTTTCCTTAGGAGGGAAAGGATGTTTACGGCCCCCCACCCCCCTAGGTGGTGGATTTTAACCTAAACCCTAGTCTTCAAATGCAGCCTTTAATTTAGAAACCATTACAAGAATCTATCAGAGCAGAAAATGTCAGGTTGAAAAATTAACACATCACAGGAGTTAATTAGAACCCAGCCTCTCATTAGATGCAAATAGAGAGCCCTCCAACTGCCGGGCGGCCTGCTGAAGTCACATTTGTTGCAGCTCCAAAGTGGCTGTCTCCTTCCTACTCAGAGAGCGGACAGAGGAAGCTGCCCAGGCCCTCGGGCCAGAGCCGCTAGGGGCCCACGGCCTGCCCTTTAGGTTAATGGAGGGTTCCATTCCCCGTCCCCATCTCCTGCTCCTCTCCTGAATGGTCTGCCTGTCACAGGGCGGAGAGCCCTCTGCCTGGAACTCCCTCAGGGAAGTGTTTTCTGCAACAAAGACAAACATGCCAGGCCTGTCACCGGGAGCAGACTGGCAACTGCGTAAACCGCCCTGTGAGAGGGGAGGCTGAGGGGCTCCAGGCCATTCAGACTTAGCTCTAAGTCGTGGTCTTTGTTTCCTTTCCACACTCAGACTGAAATGTGATTCCCCTGGCTTTCTTTTTTGGAAAATACCTGCGATGAGTTCCATGCCAGGGAAAGAAAAGCTGTTGACAGGAAAAGCTTCTGCTGGGGAAGGGGCTTCTTCCAGCGTTCTCAAAGGAGACACTGCTTCGAGCAAGCCGGGGCACGGATGTCAAAGCTAGGAAGAAGAAGTCCAGATTGCAAAAGGGTCATCAGTAACTAGGGATTAGGCGGATCATCAAGCACTTTCCTCTGTGAGAGCAGTATCATGCCCAGAAACTTTTGGGAGACGCAGGCACGCGTCTGAGTCCCCTGTCACTTACCGTGTGATCTTGAACAAATTGTTTAACCCCTCAAAACATCAGGTTTCTCAAGCTGCTGTGTGAAATAATGATGCACAGAAAGCATGTAACCCAGTATCTGGCACTGAGTAAGGTTTCCATGGAAGTTCTTGGTTGTCGGTCTGATAATAGCATCGCTTCCTCCAACACTGATGGTGTTCTTTCTGCCTGCCAGGCCCCGTGCTGCTCCTTGACCTCGCTGAGTTCATCCTTCAGTAAACCATGCACACATACCTTCAGTACACGGCAAGCCTTCCTCCCCTTCCTGCAAACACATCAGAAGTGCCCATTGCACACGAACCTTGCTTTGTTGAGTAGCTCAGAATCCCACAGGCCATCCGCCTCTGAGCAGCCCTGCAACCTCAGCTACTTCCATCCACAACTGACCCACAATTCTCTCTCTGTGTACTTACCAAAGTACACTGAGTTTCAGTTGTCCGTTCCTTCTTTGTCCCCTCCCGTGAGTTCCTAGAGGGTGGGGATCATCTCTTCATTGGAATCATTCACCTCATCATATATTCATCTTCATGGGCCTATGGTCTCCTGCTTTACTCAGCACAAACTGAAGAGGCAACCCTACTGTTGAGTATGCAGACTTCCAGCTGGAAATATTTCTGGGGAAATAACCCTGCTTCCCATCTTCGAGGGGCCTCCTTGGGCCCTGGTTTGGTTGGTCTTCCATTTTCTAACTATTACGTTGGTTTTAGCCTCCGTTTCTTCATCTCTTTAAGGGGCTAATGGAGTCTCCTTCCCTGGGAGGTTGTGATGATGGCTGGAGACAAAGCAGCTTTTATGTGCCCAACATAGTTCTAGATACAGAGCCAAAAACCAAAACAAGTTGATTCCATTCCTGCCCTCAGTCAAGTCTAGTTGCCAGTATATGAAAACTAAAACTAAAAAGCAAAACAGGAGCACCACAGGAGTGGAACAGACATCCTTCCAACTTGTATCCAACCTCTGCCATCTGCCAGACTTGGCTGAAAGAGAGGATACAAACATGCATACAAACGTAGTCGCTGTCACCAACCCAGGAAAACCCTGGCAAGTGTTGGCCAAAAAGATCTCAAGAAGTGAGTAGAAAGCTCTTTATCTAGATTTTCAGAGCTGGGCTGAAGGAGATGTCTTTGGGACCTGGCTGGAAAGCAGGAGGTTGCCTCACGACAACAGAAAACAAGTTATTTAGCACTTACTTTGTATGGGCCAGACACTGTGCTAAATGATTTACCGGCATTCTCTCATTTAACTCTTAGAACCACTGTGTGGGGGTAGCCATGAATTTCCTTATTTTACAGATGGCCCATCTGAAGCTCAGAGGGGCACAGTAGCTTTACCACAGTCAAGCAATAAGTAAATGGCTTAGAAATCCACCTGCTGAGGGTTTCACCGGTCTGACTGGAAAGGGAAAGGTGAACTAGCCCAAACCCCCACCCAAGGGGTGGGCAGTGGGGTCGGGGAGGGCTGGGAATGAGAGGCGGGGAGAAAATTAGATCAAAACATTGGTCCCACGATCCCCAGACCTCCAGGGCCCTTCGCAGCGGCAGAGTAAGTTAGAGACGCCGGCTGTCGGGGAGGGATGCCCGGGAGGCGGGGGGAAGGGTACCCCGGGTGGTTGTGCGCCCTCTTCGCCTCCCGTGCACAGGTCAAGCCTCTCCCCTCCCGCCCTCTCACCCTCCCAACCTTATTTAGAAACCGTGTCCCCGAGACAGGAAGGGCGGCGGGCCGAGAAGCACGGAGCGTCCCGGTCTCATTTCCTTTCGAATCCCCCTGTGGAATTTCATTTCATACGGTGAGGAAATCGGAGCGCGAGACCGCCGGCTGGTCGGCTGCTCCGGGGCGCCTCCCCCACGCGCGGCCGGAGACAGGCAGCTCCCGGGCGCAGGTCGGGCCGGGCCTGGGGGCGGGGAGACGCGGCCCCGCTCCAACCCGAGCAAGTTAGCGGTGACAATAGCTGCGAGCTTGCGTCGTACCAGGCACCGGGGTAAGCGTTTTCCGCGTTACCCCGAATCCTCCCAAGTCTCTTCACGGGTGAGGAAACTGACGCCGAGAGGTTGAGCAATTTGCTCAAGGTCACACAGCCAGGATTTAAAGCCACAAGCTTTGTCAGCCGAAATGCCGTGTGCTTTGTGTACGTTTCTCTGCTTGATAGGGAGGTAGCCACGGACCGAGGTGACAGCCGGAAGACGGGAAGGAAGGGGAGCCGACGGATCTGGGAGCGCTTCTCACCTGGGAGAGGAGGGNGCCCCCGGAGGGCCGCTATCCGGGGGGGAGGAAAGTGAGAGCCGGGCAGCCGGGCGGGGCGCTCCGGGAGGGAGGGACGGAGGGACGCGGGAGGGGGGCTGGCGGGCGGGCGGGGGCCTGACCCTTCCAGCGGCAGAGCGGCCCCGCCCCTCGCTGCCCACGGCGCCCGGCCATTGGAGAGGCGCGCTGTCCGTCCCGCCCCGCCGCCGCCCAGCGACCCTCCCGCTCCGCGGAGGGCTCGGGCGGTGAGAGCGGCGCGGCGCTGGGTGCTGGCGGGATTCGCCCAGACGTGGAGCGGACGCGGCCGGCGCCGGCACGGGGGCTCGCCGCCCGCAGCCATGACCCTCGCAGTCTGTCCTTCGGCCCCCGCCACGGGCGTCTAATATCCCACACAGTCGCGCGCAGCTGCCAGACACCCGGCCGCTGCCCCTTCTTCGCCCTTGGCGCCTTATCACACTCCTTTCCCGGGAGTTGGGAGCAGCGCGGGCAGCCGGCGCCCCCGTGCAAACTGGGGGTGTCTGCTGGACCACCCCCCGCCGCCGCCGCCGCCCCCGGCTCTGGCCATGGCCTGGCGGGGCGCAGTGCCGAGCGTCCTGGGGGCGCCCGGGGGCGTCGATCTCAGCCTGAGGCTGCTGCTGCTGTTGCTGCTGCTCCTGGAGCCAGCGCGGGGCTTCGGGGACGAGGAGGAGCGGCGCTGCGACCCCATCCGCATCTCCATGTGCCAGAACCTGGGCTACAACGTGACCAAGATGCCCAACCTGGTGGGGCACGAGCTGCAGACAGACGCCGAGCTGCAGCTGACAACCTTCACGCCGCTCATCCAGTACGGCTGCTCCAGCCAGCTGCAGGTGGGCGCCCCCACCCCCACCCCTGGCGGGACGGGACCCCCTTGGGCAGGGACGCCCCAAGCTAACTCCGCGGAGCCCTTGCCAAGCCAAGCCCCCTGCCCCCTTCCAAGGCCGAAGGGTGAAACTATCCTGGAAAAGTGATTTCCAGCCCCACCCCCACTTTTCTGTCCCTTCTTAGGGACTGGAAGCCAAAACGTTGTGTAAGTCATCTGGCCTGCGAAAGAACCCACTCTTACACCCCGCCCTTCCGTTTTTCTCCCCTGCTCACCCCTGTCTGGCCAAGCCCCTAACCCCAGTGGAGCTGAGGGTTATCTTTGCCAAGGATTCTGGCCGCCGCTGCTCGGTGGGCGAGTCCTCAGCAGGGCAGCCAGCTGCAACTAAGACTTGGAAGGAGAGATAAGGAGCCGGGAACTTCTCCTCCCTCTCCGACCTCCTTTCTCCCTCATATTTTGGGGTGGCTTATTAAATGAAACCCCACCGCCGCGTTTTCTGCGGAGTGGCCCCTCTCGCGTCGTCCCGCATGACTTTGGAGGTCATGCAGGAAGGAATGGTTGGGTGGCTTGTGATCGTTCTGATCCTCAGGGTTGAGGGCAGGTTTAGGATTTGGCTGGGAGAAAACACAGCTTGGAGAAAAGGTGATAGTGTGTGGTCAAGCTCCAGGAAGGTAATTTGTACATTGGAAGATTTTTTTTCCAGTCATTAAAATTTTTAAAGCTCTGTAATGATAGAGAAAATGCTCAACCTACAGTAGGTGAAGAAATAATTTGCATATACAGGGTGGTTATAATCTTACAAAACCAACAACACATTAAATTTTTTTAAAAAAGGAACTGAAAGATTTTTAAAAAAAGGTTAGCACTGGTTTTGTTTTGGTTGGTGAGGCAGTGAGTGAGTTTTAGAAATTTAGACAAGAGAGAACTTGCCGGGGGGGGGGGGGG